>PVKS010000382.1:72275-89889 GCA_004027875.1 Aplodontia rufa | reverse complement strand
GGGCCATAGGTACTACCAGAGAGTGGTTCAGCGGTTATAGCACTTGCCTGGTATGCGAGAGTACATGGATTCAAACCCCAGCATCATGTACATAACTGTCAGAGCAATGAAAGTCATGTGAAAAAAAAACTCAATAAAAACTGATTCTCTCTCCATCCCCCTCCTTCCCCGCCCTCCTTCTTTGAAGAAAAAAGTTGAGCATATCACCTACCCATCCCAGAGCTCAATGCTGTTACTTATTCCTTACCCTCAAAAGAGCCTTTCATATCTTTTATAATCAGTTCTATCCACACTTCCCTGGATGTGATACAAAGACCACCACTGCTGTGTGTTAATTATAACATCCTATTATCCTTGTTGCCATCAGTCACCCCAGCTGTGAGTACTCACGTCACACCTTACCACCCACCTGGACTCCACTATCTTGCACTCAATAGAAGCACCTCAATGTATGTGTACTATATGGTCTGAAAGTTTGTGTCCCCTCAAAATTCATGTTGAACCCTAACCTAAAAGTGATGGTGGTTGGAGGCGAGGTGTGGAGATGAAAAGGACATAGAGATGGAGCCTCGTGAGATAAGTATCCTTACTAAAGATACCTCAGAGGGATACTATGTGAAGATTCATAAAACACACTATAAGGACCATGTTCTCGATGGATACTGAATCTGTCAACAACTTGATCTTAAACTTTCAGCCTCCAAAACTGAGAAATAAATGTCTGTTGTTTATAAGCCACCCAGACTATGAATATTTTTACAGAAGCCCCAAAAGACTGACACAGTTTGTGCCTATAAGTGGTATGTGCACATGCTGTGTGTGATGTGTGCATGCAGATCATACATGTGTGGTGTGCATGCCTATGGCAGTTGCATGCCACAGGCATAAGGTGGTCAGTAAAGAAAATGGGTCATCCTCTCCCTTTGCATTCTCCTTCTTTCAAACCCAATTCCTTCTGTTCTTCATGACCCTCCATGTTGCAACATGAGTCATATCCATGGTCCTTGCTGGGCTCTTCTCATACTACTGTAATCATGTGGTCTTCAACAATCTTCTATGGCCCCTCATAAATCTAGCGCCTCAGCAAGGCCCTCAAGGTACTGAGTTTAGTTGTCATAATTCCTTCTCCTTCCTACAATTTTTCCTCTGCTCCTACAAAGGAATCCTCCTCCTCACTCTGTCAACCTCTTCCTGCCTATGCTTGGTCTCAGTCGAAGAGTTTAAGAAAATCTTTTCCACCTGGTAAAAATATAGTAATTTTTCTTCTGGATTTCTTCATTTCTGAAGTATTTCTGGGTATTATAAAGAAGGCCCACCTTATGGCCTACTGCCTAGTTCCTGAAGCCACTCACTCATCACCTTCCAAGGCCCATGTCTTGTTTTTTGGTCTCACCTTCCTGTAGCATCCACTTGGCACACTCATCCTTGTATGCCACTCTCAGTCCTCCAACACGAAAAATGATGCCTGCACTCTAGCCCTGGGCCCCCAGTTGCCATGTGTGTCCCAGTCTCAGCAATATAAATGTGATCCCATGGCCTAAACTTATACACCTTCAACCTTCTCACTTAGAGAGGGCTGGATGGGGTCAGACTAGGTCATCATTCCTGGCTTTCCATCCAAACAAGCAACTCAAGCCAATTAGCCCTCCTGCAACCCTTCTGGTTCATCTCTGCTGGGCAGTACCTCTTCCTCCTCTGCTTGGATCCTGCTCTGGCTCCCCTCCCTTACAGGCTCCTTCCATTTCTGCACATGCTTTACTTTTAAGTTCATGCTTCTGCACTGACAATGATGTAACCTTTCATGAGGCCAATGCTGTGGACACCATGTTGCCTCAGCCAGTCACACACCAGGCTTGGTGCTACACTGCAGCCACCACAGACCATACACTCTGGTCTCAATGTGTCCTACAATTCAATGTCTCCAACCTAGTCCCTCAGCAGTAGAAAGATTCCCTGCATACTATACTTCACATGCCCAGAGAATATTTTGTTTGTATCTGTGGGATTTAAACCCTGGTCAAGCCTGGCATTGCTGTGCACAACCACACGATCAATCTTGAGTAGATCATTTGGCTTCTCTGTTTTTGGTCCCCTGATCCATAAAATGGGAACACTAAGAGCATCTGTATCAAAGCATGGTCATGAGGAATAAATGAGACAAACTGTAAAATAGCTAAAATCAGGTCTCATGACACTATTCTTTCTTTTCTTTTGAAAGAGTCTCTGACTATGGACAGAAGACTTACCAGGCAGCTTGTGTGAATAAGGGATGACCCTTGACCCTGAGAGATTTAGAGAGATAACTTATGCATTGTGCCTAATAATTCATACTCTTACCCTTGAGTCTCTTTTTCTAAAAATGTAGCATGGATACTGTTTTCTATACCTGAGCTGCACATCCTCCCGGCAAGCAAGAAAGCCTCAAAGGTCTGAAGAGTCATGTTGAAAGGGTATCAGCCAATTGCAAGGGGCTTCCAAGGACAATTTGAGGATCAAAAACAATCAAGTCCACAGAGAACTGAAGCACAAAGCATAAAGTTCATGAGTTCATAAAACAAAAACCCATGAGTCAGCTTTGGTAAAAGTACAACTTACTCTAAAAATTCAGCAATAAACTAGCAGGAACCATAATTACAAAAAAGTGAAGTCCCTATTGAGAATATTTTTTTTCTTTTTTAAGAGAAAGAGGGACAGTGAGAGAGAGAGAGAGAGAGAGAGAGAGAAAGAATCAATTTTATTTAGCTTTTCCTGTGGCTTTTGTTGCTCTGACACTTCTTTGTATATGTGGTCCTGGGGTTTAAACCCGCATCCTCGTGCATGCCAAGCAAGCAACAAAACTACTGAGCCACCACTCCAGCCCCCCTAATTGAGAATTCTAAATAATAAGAGAAGAAGGTAAAACAGAATGAGAAAATTACCATCTTGTCATATATGATGAAAAAGATGAATTGGCAACCTTGCTCCAGGTGAAAGGCTGATGGTAACCTGCTGATAGATTGATCTGGAGCAGCCTAAGAATGTTAGTGATGGCCAGATGCCACATACTACCTGGGAGGTATTCCTGCCTCTAAACAGGAGGTCTCCAATTGATACAAACCTGCAGGCCTAACCACCAACTCACAGGAAAGACAAGGGGAAGAAAAATATGCTCATCAAAACCATGAACACGTAACAAACCAATCCATAATCAGGGAAATTATACTAGACACAATCACAAGTTTGACAAATATGTGGCATGGGATAAAAGGAGAGAAGAGAAATTAATGTATGTTAAGAGACCTAGAGACCCAGCAACCAAATTCACTGTTTAGATCTAGCTGGGATACAAGTGCAAAAAGACATTTTTGAGACAATCAGGAAAAAGTGAACACAAACCAGATATCATTTGACTTTAAGGAACTATAAACTTTTAAGCTATGATAATTACATTAAATTATTTGTACTGAAATACTTATGAGTAAAAGTACTGATGTTTGGGATTTGTTCTATCAAAATGAAACCAACAAATGTCTGGGAGTAGGGAGAAAGATGAAGCAGGAACTATAACATGTTGCTAAGTGATGAAGTAGGGTGAAAGCTTCGTGGGCGTTCGTTATGCTATTCCCTCCTGTGTATTTTTGAAAATCTGAAGAATCTGTCTTGGATATACATGTAGAAGAATCACTGGGTCAAAAGTGTATACATTTCCCACTTTAAGTGATAATGCCAATCATTTTTCCAAGAGACTGCCCCAATTTACCTTCACCAGCAATGTGAGAAATGCTACAAATTCTGAATTGGTTTCACAGTTTGTCAATAACACCTATTTTGTAACTTAAAACTTTGAAATGTCAAAAGGCAAACTTTTCATTTTAATATAATCAAACACACTAATTTTTTTTACATGAACATTTTTTATCTTCACAACTCCTTCCTTCCTCAAGATCTAAAAAGGAATTCCATCCATTTTCTAACAAGAATATGCTAATAATTTTTTCTTCTCTACTTATTATGAGTCACTACCACCTCTTTATTCAATCTTGGATTCTTTGTGGGTTCCTTCCTTCTCCTGATCAGTTCAACCAGAAGTTTGTCTATTTTGATGCTTATTTGTTCCAAAGAATCAACTTCTAACTTGGTTGATCTTCTGTTCTGTACCATTTAAAGTCTAGCTGAGGAACACAAAGAGAGTCCCCTGGGACTGCTTTGTCTGTAAACTGCTTCTGACCAGGTTGCTATATTCTGGACAGGTCCCTCAGATCATTCAGGCAACACTCCAGGAACCATGGCAGACTTCCTGTCCTATCAAGCCACCTGCCTGGCCAGAAGACTCAGTCAGGGAGGATCATACTAATAAAAATTTATTATAAAAACTATATTTTGAAATTTTAATTTTATAGCTACACTTTAAAAATAATAGATGAGTCTGTTTACCTAACATAAATGAGTCAATGTCCATGAATAATTTAATAGACTCAACGGCAAATTTAGAAAATATACTTGACAATCTACAGAGGGTCAGCCAATATCAGCCAAAAAAAAAAAAAAGAAAAAGAAAAAAGTCAATATTTACTACAGAACTACTTTAATTAATTAACCAAAAACAGAAGTTTATATAATGAAACTTTTTTTCTTAAGTTGTGTTATTTTAACAAAAAGCATTCCAATTTTTTGCGAACATATATAATTTTTAAATTAGATAATATGTTCCATAAGTATCATGATGTAAGAATTCTGAATTATATAATTATCTTTGTCTTTAACTCAATTTTATTTTACTACTCATTCAAAATCAGAAACATTAATATCAGCTTTACTAACTGAACTCCTAAAAAGTCCCAACTAAGAAATAAAGCCAGAGAAAACTCAAGCTTATGGAACCCTCAGCAATGCTATTTCTCAAAAACATCTTTCATAGAAGTAGAGGAGGGATGGAAGGCAAAGGTGCCTGTAGCCCAGCATTAGACAGGTAGGCAACTACAAGAGTAGCCAAATATCCTCAAGTGGTCATTTGGCAGAGCCTCCCTACTCTGTCCTCATCAGCATGGGGCCTGTTCTCAGTTTCTAGATCAGGCTATGGCTCAACTGTCCCCAATGATCCATCAACTCCACAGCAAGATCCATTGACTCACCCCCAGTTTACACCTATGACCTGTAAATCCCTCCCTCAGCCTCAAAGATTCCACCAATCCTTGACTGTCTTCACCTAGTCCTCACCCCAACACCAGCCCCTATCCATACCCCCACCCGACACCTAGTCCTAATCCAGATTCCTTTCCCCAACAGCACAAGAGAGCTAGGACAAAAGGATTATAACCTTTTTAGACATTGTTAGAGGATGTATCCCAGAACAATGTTTTGTATAAAAATCTCCCTAATAGAACAGAACAAAATGGAGTGAACACATGCAGATACAGCACAAAGAAAGCAGGCTCTGGTTTTGTGAAACTACCAGTACGTAGGTATGTGTTACCTGGGAGCCCTATAATATGCATATCTCACCATGGCTATAAGTTGCAACCGAAGTCTGAGAGCCATAACAGTGAAAATTCATCACACAACACTACAGTTCTTGCTGCACCTCAGAAGGAGACAAGAGGAGGGAAGAGGAGGGAGAAGGGAGGAGGTAGGGGGAGGAGGGGAAGAAGGCAACCACATGGTCAGAAAGAGGCTTATATCAGAGACCATCTAGTGCCTAGTATAGAAATTAACAAACAACAATTACAAGCAGTGTATGAGAATGAGTATCTCAAAAACCTACTTGCAGGAAAATAGATGGAAGTGGAGTACATAATGTTAAGCAAAATATGCCAGACTCAGAAAATCAAGGATTATATGTTTTCTCTCATATGTGGAAGCTAAGGATAAAAAGGGAGGGAAAGGGATCTTCAGAAAATACAAGGCAGGGGCTGGAGCAGTAGCTCAGCAGTTACGGTGCTTGCCTGACATGAACAAGAGCATAAAGGAGGGGTAGCAGGTAAGTGGTACTGGGTGGAGGCAGGGTAGGACATATCCTTCACCATCAAGAAGAAGACAGAAAGGAATCTGGGGGCTATACCCACAGCAATCATGGAACTGAGGATCCTGCTGGCCACCAACCTGTCAGGAATACACCTAATCTGCGAAGAGGTCTGTGTGCCATTGGGACAATAAGCACATCCATGTCCTCACTGGCCCAAGATCAGGGTCCAGAAGCAGGAGCAATGAGCCCTGTGAGTGCCCAGTCGTTGGTTTTTCAATAAAAAGAATCCTTGGAGAATGGCTGATTCTAAGACTGTAACAAAAAAAGGCACAAGATGAGCTCAGAGCATCTTGCTACATCAGAAAGTAACAAATTGCATGAGGGGATATCAAAGGATACAGGAGCCCACATGAAAGAACAAAATGGCCACAGCTGGAACAATATGAGCAGCAAAATTAATAATGCAGTGGATGATAACAAAGAATAAAATGCTTATAAACCCATATTAATATGAACAACTGAATAAAAATGGAGGGACGGGGACAAAACGCTTTATTACAGAAGAACACCAATTTAAAATGAGGAATGAGGGAAATAGTAATTGCTGTTAGACTATCACAGTAATAATGCTGAATGACCCACTGATGATACCCCAGCTGATTGCATGGGAGCTTAGGGGGAAACATGGTATTTGCATAACCTTTAAGCATCTGCCCCAAGACATTTACCAGTTGCTGGGTAATTTTAACATATACCCACAAATTCCTTGAATACTCCTAGAAGGCTGCTTAAATCCCTGCCCTGGTACGGGGCTGGACATAGTGACTGCAATGAAGAAAGAACAAAATAGGAACATCAGTCAAGTGATGGTGCAGGAATCTGTAGATAGGTCTCAGTCATATGATCCGGTAAACTTCAGAGAAGCAACTTGTACTGACATCATGCACCTGATGTGAGGTGATAAGAGGAGCACAACCCTCTGTGCTCTTGCCTCCAAATCCATAGCCCTGATCTCATAAGGAATCGCCAGAGAAACCAGATCAGGTACATTATACAACATACCTGACCTCTTATGCAATGCCAAGCTCATGAAAACAAAACAAAAAAGAATCTGCCACAGACTGAAGGTGATAAAACATAATGCCTAGTGCAAGGTGGATCCTGGGCCCAGTTCTAAAGCATAGAAGGACAGTAGCTAGTGGGAAAGCCAGAAGAAAACAAACAAGCCTGTGGTCATTAGTAATACTGTGTTGATGTTAAATGGTTTTGACAAATTGTAACCTGCTAATAATGTTCAGAAAGGTGGAGGAGAAAGTCCATGTCTGCAGCCAAGACCATTCAGGTTGCTGGTGTCACGCTGCCCCAGAATTCAAATCCTGGGCTTCAGCTGTGCTAGCTGTGCTGTCTGAGCAAATCCCTTCATTTCCTCAAAGCCTTAATTTTCTCATCTGTAAAATGGGACCAACAATGATCCTAACTCGTAAGTCATGAGGTTTACAAATTTTTACCACACCATGAGCTCTGTCATCAACTTGAAGCAATTCGTAAGACTGGAGTTGGTCAATTAGATTCCTGTGCTGGACAGTGAGTCACAGGTCCCAGTAGAAAGACTTAGCATCATTTTCAACTCAAGATTATTATATTTACTCTTCTCATCCTTTGCTTCCCATATTTCCCCAGTCCCACCAATTCTGAAAATCAAATAGAAAGGCCTTTTCCCTCTGCATAACTCCCTGCTGGCTGCCATTGTTCATGGCACTTGACATAGCAAATGCTGGTAATATTTTCATTTGCTTTTATCTAAAAGGTAGTTATTTCTGCTCCTGCTGCTTTGGGGGGCGAAATTGTTAGCGATCTTCCAAAAGGGTGTTCCATAAATAAGCAAGTTCTCTTTTCACAATAGTTAGTATGTGCAGGGCACTGTTACATTGGTTTCTTAACTATACTCACACAACAGCAATGATGGATTTTAAGCCTAAATTACTTCAATATGAAATAGTAAGATTTTTTTTAAATATCAAACCCCAGGAGGAATTTCAGTACCAAGAGCCACTCAATCTGCTAGGGGGAAAATAAGCTTTACGTTGTTCGATTGTGCTTACCACAGCCAATAGTACCTCTGATTGGAACATGGATGTATGGGACAATAAAAGCAACCTGCCCAAAGCCTTGTTATGCCCACCTACTCTGCACCCATCAATGCCAAAGACAAACCTTTTCCTCTGACCACACTGGGATCCCAAGGTCCCAGGACAGGGCTCTGCAGCCAGTCAGCCCATCAGAGGCCACCCCACCTGCCATCCATAAGCATTCACTACTAGCACCACACTTGCCAGTTGACTGCAATATTGCAAATGCCAGGGACACAGGAGGAGATACAGTAGAACTCACAAACTCAGTCAACTAAAGTGACAAAGTGGCACCTCAAAAACACTGGCTGCTGCAGCAACAACTTGGAACCCAGCTCTCTACCAACATATTGTGACTGTGGGCTCATGCCTCTATTTTCACACTATAAAATAGGGTTGCATGAGTGCCAGCCCCAAAAATGCTATTGGGATTAATGAATGAGTAGATACAAAGTGCTCAGAACAGTGTCTGACTCACAATGTCAGCTGCTGTAAGATTTGTTTTATTTTTGTTTTACTCAGCTTGTCCATTGCTGTGATTAAAGACTTGACAAGAACAATTTCAGGAGGAAAAGGCTTATTTAGGGGCTCATAGTTTCAGAGGTCTTAGTCCACAGAAAGCTGGCTCCATTCCTCAGGGTGGAGGTGAGGCAGAACAGAATATTACGATGGAAGATGTGAAGAGTGTGGCAGAGGGAGCAGAGAGCTCAGGCATCACATGGGGAAGCAGAACAGAGAAAGAAGCTACACTCCAGATACAGAATATATACCCCAAAGGCATGCCTGCAAGGATCCACCTCCTTCATCCACACCCTACCAGCCTAGAGTTGCCAGGATCAGGAAGGAGTTTAGGGGCACCAGTCTAGAGAGGGCACAAGCCTGAGGGTTTAAGAATGCACAGAGGTGAAGGTGGGGGTTGGAGGTGTACACCTGGGGAACAAGGGACAGAGTAAAGGATACTGGGAACCAAGCGTGGTTGATGGTGGGAACTGGACTCTAGGCTCACCTTGCCCATCTGCACCTGTCTCACCTCTTACCTTCAAGCCTCTATCAAAACAACTTCCTCTCTAACTAAAACAGTGGGAAGAGGCAGGGATTCTTCCGTTTTCTTTACAGTTCCTTCGCACTCAACACCATGACATCAAATGGCATTTTATTCAAAACACAGCAAGTATTTTGCTCACTATTTCATATTACATTAACTTATACAGCCACATGGGATGATTTATGGTTGTCATGCAAGCCCCATACGAGATTAAAATCTTCTAGAAAACAGAACAAAACACATCTAACATCCAATGCACCTTGCATACAAATGGGACAACAGTCAATATAAAAATCAGAACTTACAAAATAGGTAAAATAAAACTGCACACTACTCTTCTAGAAGACATTTTACATCTGTTTCCTTTAATAGAATTCCTAGGACATTAAACAAGATGGAAGTAAACCAAAATCTGGTTTTTGTTTCTAATTTACAAGAACATCTCTGCAATTCTAAGCGCAGGACTTTTTTTTTTTAAGTAAAGAAAGAGGGACCGTGAGAGAGATTATCAAATTTTATTTAGTTCTTCATGTGGCTTTCATTGCTCCAACACTTTGTTGTGTACGTGGTGCTGGGGTTCGAACCCATGTCCTCGTGCATGCATGCCAGGCAAGAGCCATAACCACTGAGCCACTGCCACTCAGTGGGGGCTGGACACTGTTTAATCCAGTGCCCTCAACTGTCCTGGTAAGGGCCCAGAGCCTGGCTTTTGCTCAAGACAGTGGTGAGCAGTCCCTATTACAGTTCATGGCCCTGTCAAGTTCTCCTACAAGGTGTCAACCTTAAGGTCAGCCTTCTTTATAGGCAACAGGCTCTTCTCATACTCTGAAATGCCTGTGTTTGTAAGCAAAGCGTGAAGTTGAAATGCAAGAATATAATCTATGGTATTTTAGTAAAATGACATCCCAAGTTTATCTGAGAGCAGCATACTTAGATACATCTCCACTTTAAGAAAAACTATGACAAAAAGAGACAAGCACTTTTTCTATAAAAAGAAAATCTACTATGTTGAGAACAAGGTTTCTGGAATGAGGAAGGCTCAGGCCAGCATCTACAGGTGCAGGATCCCAACTATCATTTTCACTTTCTTACTTCACTGCCTTGTTATATTATCTACTCCCAGGCCCACCAAAAGAAATATAGCAACCCTTTACCCAACCCCCTTTTTTATGGGAAGGCACTCATATAAAACAACTTTTGCCCACTTCCAAACCTTGCTCCCATCCAAATATCCCAGGTCTGGGGAAGGTACATGTAAAGTACAGAAAACATATGAATGGGATAAACTGCCCAATCCCTGAGCACTGTTTTAGTCAGCCTTTTCACCACTGTAACCAAAACATCTGAAGAGAACAATTTTAGAGGAGGAAGCGTTTATTTGGGACCCAAGAGTTTCAAAGTTTTCAGTCCACCAATGGCTGACTCCATTGCTCTGGGCCTAAGCTGAGGCAAAACTGAAAGGTATGGAGGAGGAAAGTAGCTCAAGATATGACAATCAGGACGCAGAGACAGTATCTAAGCTTGGCGCACTGGGGACAAAATATATACCCCAAAAGTATGCCCCCAATGACCCACCTCTTCCAGACATACCCTACCTGGCTACAGTTACTACCCAGTTAATCCCTATCAGCAGCTTAATGCACTAATTAGGTTAAGGCTCTCATAACCCAATCATTTCACCCCTAATCCTCTTGCATTATCCCACACATGAGCTTTTGGGGAATACATAATATCTAAACCACATAATCACAAAATGCTTGGCAAAAGATTGTTCTAAAAAATGCATCATTTGGTGATTCTGTTGCGTGAACATTGTGGAGTGTACTTAACACAAATCTAGATGGTAGTCCACTATATATCTAGGTTATATGGTAGAGCCTATTTTTCTCAGGCTACAAAACTATGCTATAGGCAACGATAACAATAGTATTTGCGTACTTTAACATATCTAAACATAAAAAAGGTACAGTAAAAAGACAGTATAAAAGATTTAGAGTAGTACACCTGTCTAGGACACTCACCCTGAATGGAACTTGCAGGACTGAAGTCACCCTGGTGAGTCAGTGAGTAGTGAGTAAATATGCAGGCACACAATGTGTTACTGCACACAACTCTAGACACTGTACACTGAGGTTACACTACTGATAAATTTTTCTTCAATAATAAATTAACCTTAACTTACTGTAATTTTTTTACTTTACAAAGTTTTATTTTTTAAAACTCTGACTCTTGTAATAACATCTAGCTTAAAACATAAAAACATTATACAGCTGTCCGCTGTCCAAAAGTATTATGATACTCTACATTAATATCCTTATTCTGTAAAATTTTTTCTGTTTTTAAATAAAAATTTTTTTTTTACTTCAACTTTTTTGGTTAAAAACTAAGATACAACACATACACATTAGCCTGAGCCTACACAGGGTCAGGATCATCAATATCACTGCCATCCATCTCCACATCTTGTCCCATTGGAAGGTCTTCAGAGGTAGTATCATGCATGGAGCTGTCATCTCCTATGACAACATCTTCTTCTGGAATTTGTCCTAAATGACCTGCCTGAAGATCTTCTTGAGGAGATGGAACTCTTAAAAATATGTCCATAGGGGTTTGCCTAGTTTCTTTTTTCCATTATACATTTGCTATAAGCAGATAACATGCCATCAATATTCTTCTCTATTAATGAAAACCTCTGAGTGTTGGGGCCATGTTTTCAAACTTCTTAAGCAGCCTATTGAAGTCAACAAAATTTTCTTGGAGATTCTTCTTTTTCTTCTCCTGTAGTTTCCTTATCCCTTGCGCCTCTTCTTTCAGTTATGCATTCACTAGGTGATAAGGAATTTTTTAGTCTTATTATAATCTTACAGACCATCATTATTTATATGGTGCTTCCTTGACTGAAACATCATTATACAGTGTATGACTATATATTTGCACAGAGAAAACTCCAACAAACTCAGGAATTTGCTATTCAATGGATCTTAAGGTAAATCCTTTTTGTAAAGAGAAAAATTACTCTGACAGATTCCTAATTTTGAACACTTATGTAACATACTTTGACATTAATTAGTAAGAACCCTAATGGTAATGTTAAGTCCTGCAGGCCTGTGAACAGCTCCTGCTCCTACCTCTAGCAGACCTATATCATCAGTATCCCTTTGTCTCTAAGATCACCATGCTCTTCATAACCTCAAGCCTCACTCACCCTTTCCTAAAATCAAACAAAAGGACTCACAACTTTTCTTTAAACATCCTCTGTTCAGGATGTACCACCTTCTTCCTTATTTTTCCAACTAAAGATCCTGAGTCATGTTTTCCTCACCCTACTCTTCACCACATTTCATCACGCCTCTCTGCTCATCACTAGGGTCTTCTAAGCACCAAATCCAAATGAGTCTTCTTAAAGCTCCTGTCCAACTGATACTGTGAAAATATCTGATATCAATGCTCCCATCCCTGGACTTCCGAGGCTCTCCCTTTCTTTCACTACCATATGCATTGCCACCTGGTCTCCTTTGACTGACCTCTCCTCCTGCTGCCCCCACCTCCCAATTCCAAAGAACATATCATTATCCCTGTGACTTACACAAATAACCCTGAATCCTACAATAGCTTCCACATGTGTATCTTTCCTGGCCCTCCTATCTACTCTTGAGTTATTGACTCCTGGTTAACCTATGCTTTATAGACAAAACTCCAATTCTTCAGCATGTATCTGGGTCTTCACAGTGTAGAAGTGTACAGTGTGGTCCCTGCTCATTCTCTTTCCCCAGGAATACAGGAATGTTACCATTCCTTTAATGCCATCATTTATTTGCACAGGTTATTCCCTCTGACTGGGTGCTAGAAGGTGTATCTAGTCAGATTAACACAAAACAATCAGGCATATATGTAACTAGAAACTGGGTTCAGCAGCTCTGAATTGTGAAGTTCCATGAAGCAACGCATTTCCTAAAGAAAAAGTGAAAAAGCCACAGCAAAGACAGGTTAGATTTACAGCAATGTACATCTCTAAAGAGTTCCAGATAAAAGAGAAGAGCAAGCAGCTCTTATAACACACTTATGTCAAAATCCCTGCTCAGCTACTGTCCAGCGACCCAATGTTGGACTAGTTATCTCTAGTCCTAAACCTCAGTCTGCTCATCAGTAAAGTGGGAGAAACAACATCTCCACTCCAGAAGTAATACAGAGCTCATGTGTAGCTGACATTCTACACACTTGCCTGAGTTTATTCCAGTCCATTAACCTAAAAATTCAAACACAAGGCTAAATTATTCAAGTCCAAGTGGATGTCCTGGCCCAGCCTATTGCCTCACTGAACAGTAAGTAGTTCAGCAAGATGTGGTCATACTCTCTCAATAACAAAACAGGCTTTTCCTGAGACCATTTTGGGGTCTTGGTCAGAGTATTGCTATTTTCATCACCTAACAGCTCAATGTGGAAGGGCCTGGCCACCCCCAAGAGCAGCAAGCACAACCATTGGTGAAGGCGCCATGGGAGCACTCAAGTCAGCCAGCTTAACTCCCTGCAAACAGTACTTTTCCGTTCTCATTAGTTACATGCTGCCAGAGAATTTTAGTGCTGAACAGAATGAAGACAGGCTGGAGAAACAGTCCTACTATTTATAAAATCTCAGTGTTAGCCAATTTGATCCTCTTCTGCATATAAATGGGCTAAGATCCTCTAGGCAAGCCTGTTCTGATAGCGATGGATGTCTGGCTGGGATACCCCAAGACCCAGGCAGCAGACCATTCAACCCGAGTCCTTCGAACACCTTGTGACTGTGGACTTTATTTTGTTGGTTTCCATTTGACATTCAGGTAAGGGACATTACATTACATGCCCAACAGTCATTTTTTTTTTTTTTAAGAGAGAAGGACAGTGAAAGAGAAAGACAGAATCAATTTTTATCGTGTTTTTCACATGGGTGATGGGGTTTGAACCCGGGTACATGCGCATTCCGGGCAAGTGCCATAACCACCAAGCCACCACTCCAGCCCCACAACAGTCACTTTTTATTGCCTCCGTAAAATGTACTTCAGAGGAAGGTCTTTAACAAATGTACAAATTAGTACACCCTGCACTATTTATTACCTTTTTAATGACAGGACTACATATTCCATCAAACATAATTGCATGATTTAACTGAAAATCAGGGGTGAAAGTAAATAAACAATGCCTTAGAAATTCAACCTGGTTTCTGGCAATATTCAATATATTCATTTGAGAAATATTTGTAGTAAATTATATACAGTCTTTCAATAAGCACAGTCTTGATTACACAAATGTCATAAAGTCAACTGTGACAAAAGACATTAATTTCAGATGCTGAGGAAAATCAATTAACTCTTGGCTTAAAAAGAGCCTTTAAGGGGGCTGGGGCAGTGGCTTGGCAGTTACGGCGCTTGCCCAGCATGCGCAAGTACACGGGTTCAAACCCCAGCACCCACGTACACAACTAAGTGTCAGTGCAATGAAAGTCATATGAAAAACTCAATAAAAATTGATTCTCTCTCTCTCTCTCACTGTACTTCTCTCTTAAAGAGAGAGAGAGAGATAGAGAGAGAGTGCCTTTAACAAGGAATGCTTTGCTGTGGGGCCATTTCTTTCCCTGAAGCAGGCCTGGTGTGAACAGATCTGAAAATCCATCAGAAGGGTTGACACGGGACAGTCCAGGCAAGTACACCAGTCACAACCTTCACTTGACAAAGTCAAAGTCAATGAACTCCAGATGAAGACATTAAAAATACTTCTTTAAATGATGGGCCTGAGTGGCGCTTCCTCAACACTAGAAAAATCTCCTAACAAGGGCTTTCCACAGAAAATTTCCATGCTTTTGTCATCTATAACGGTTTAAATGTTTAGGTGTAGAAATTAAAATTTAGGTGTAGAAACTAAAGAACCAATGTGATGGTATAAGAGATGATTAGGTCATGATGGTTCCTCCCTCATGAATAGGATTGAGACCTTTACAAAAGAGGCTTCCCCCAGCATTTGGCCCTCTTGCCCTTCTATCCCTTCCACCCTGCAAAGACACAGCTTTCCTCCCCTCCAGACAATGCAGAAACAAAAAACCAGACAGAGGTCCTCACTAAACACCCAGCCTGACCTTGGACTTTCAGTCTCAAAACTGAAAAAATAATTTGTTTTGTATAAATTACCCAGTATCATGTATTGTTATAGAAGCCATAAATCCTAGGTGATATCAATTTCCACAAAGGACCACATAAACATGACAACAATGCAAGGGGATGACGAAGAACAGGCGACCAGCAAGGGGTTCTTTGCCTCAGCACACAGGACAATATTTACCACAACTGCTGGGCATGGTGGCACACACATATAATCCCAGCAGTTTGGGAGGCTGATGCAGGAAACAGCGCAGGTTCAAAGTCAGCCTCGCAACTTAGCAAGACCCTGTCTCAAAATAAAAATAAATAAAAAAGGGCTGGGGATGTGACTCACTGGTTAAAATAAAATAAAAAAGGGGCTGGAGCAGTGGCTCGGCGGTTATGGCGCTTGCCCCGCATGTGCAAGTGCATGGGTTCGAACCCCAGCACCCAAGTACACAACTAAGTGTCAGAGCAATGAAAGCAATAAAAATTGATTCTCTCTGTCTCTCCCTCTCCCTGTCCTTCTCTTAAAAATAAAATAAAATAAATAAAATAAAAAAGGGTGGGGAATGTGGCTCACTGGTTAAGCACACTTATTAGGTTCAATCCCTGATACCAAATGAAATAAAATGATTCACCACAATTGTAGGGGACTGTCATCTCCATGAAACAGGTTCTCAGAGTCTAAAGAAACAAAGCTTATAAACTCCAGATGACTGAGCTAAATCTTGCCTCACCCCCATTCTCCAAGAGGCAATGTGTCTATCAGGTCCTGGCCTGCACCTACAAGACTCAGGACCTGAAGATGAAGTGCACCCCAGGATGCACTCAGATTCTTAACACTCACTGCCACACCATGGTCACTCTGATATGTTCACATGGCCTCCATCTCTACTATTCTTGGACTTAATAGGTTTCTCTCCTGTTCTTCACTGCACTCCTGCAAGTCCTTCCCAATATCAGATATCTAACAGGCAGAAGCTGATTTTAATTCTTGGTCTGCACACAATGAACATGAGCAGCAGCAATGCCTCTGGGTCTTCCCACAGATACTCCCCTATACAGATGACCCTGCCTGCCCCTAAAAAGACCTGGATGGCAACTGGTGATCTGACCACAAGCTCTTGAGAGAGTCTCAAAACATTTGCCAGAGGTACTGGAGAGAGGGTGGGTTCGATTAATTCAACCTTATGCTTAATTCATAGGTGATAAGGCCACTTATCAAATGCTGCTGGTTCTAAGAAGCCTCTGGGCTTCAGAACTGTAATTGAACCACAGTGGACATTAACATCAGTGAGAAATTAGATTCTACTGACATGTGGAAATTGTCTCCACAGTAAGATCTAGCTGACTGACATTCCTGAGACCCCCACTCCGCATCAGCCTGGCCATATGGACTAACCCCTCTGAGGCCCTGCTCCAGCTCAGGTGGGAAGCTAGACACAGACTGCCTACCACCTCCACTCTCCCATCCTTACTCCAAAAGAATATATAGACAGAAATATATTCTTTAGGCCTTTCTCCTGAAGGTTATGCTTTGTTCAGATTATCAAGAGAAACCACAGCAAAGTCATTACTCAGTGCTGAGGCTAGGTAATGGGGAGAATAGTAGAACGCTTCACAGAGAAGATACTGTAGATCTGCACAATTATGAGGACAATCAAACTGTAAGGCCAAACACAGGAAACACAGAGTAAGCCACAGATGTGCTGTTTCATGTTCTGAAAGTGGATGAGCTCTCCAAGGGAGGAAACTGAAGTAAGAAAAAAGACAAAGGCTGATTATAGACTTAATTTCTAGAACACCCACGTTTAAGGGGTGGAAAGAAGACAAACGTAAGAGGCTGAAAGACTAATCACTGGGAGGAAGAAAACCAGAAAAACACAAGAAACCAAACACACACATTTCAGGGAAGAGCAATCAACAGCATCAAGAGTGCAGAATACCAGGAAACTTACAAAGAAAGGTCACTCACTCTTGTCCCGAAGAAACTTCTTAGCTTGTGAGAGCCAACATTTCAACTTAAAAAGACAAATTAAACTGCTGGTGTTAGCACAAGAGTAAGAGACAAGAATTAGTGAGGCCCTGAGCAATTTAGTGAGACCCTGTTTCAAAATAAAAAATAAAAATAAAATAATGTTTCTCCCTCAACTGTATTTCTATATTCTAATAAAAAAAGGAGAAAAAAAATAAAAATAAAATAATGTTTCTCCCTCAACTGTATTTCTATATTCTAATAAAAAAAAGGAGAAAAAAACATAAAAATAAAATAAAAATAAAAATGGGCTGGGAGGGGCTCAGCGGTTACAATTATGGCGCTTGCCTGGATGCATAAAGATGCAGGTTTGATCCCCAGTACCACATAAACAATGAAGTGTCAGAGCAA
>PVKS010000382.1:12500-72175 GCA_004027875.1 Aplodontia rufa | reverse complement strand
TAAAACTGATTCTTTCTCTCTCACTGTCCTTCTCTCTTAAAAAAAAAAAAAAAAGGGGGGGTGTCTCAGCAGTAGAGTACTTGCTTGGCATGCATGAGGACCTGGGTTTGATCCTCACCACCAAAGTGGAGAAACACAACTAAGTAGTGGAAAAACAAACAAAAGATGAAAAAATAAAATTAACTCTCTCTTAAAAGGGGGGGGGGGTGATGTTGGGGATGTGGCTCAGTAATTCAGTAATTAAGCACCCCTGGGTTCAATCCCTAGCACCAAAAAATACAAAGAGAAGGAGACAAGGACTGGGCAGAACCAAAGGAAAAGAAGGCACACTCAGGCCAAAGTAGAAGGGAATAACATATTTGAAGGTAACATGGCCAGGAAAAAGTGTAGGATAAGGGCAGATCAGCATTCAAAAATGTAGAAGACAAAAGGAAAAAAGTAGAAAAACATTTAAAACTTCCCTGAATTTGGTCATGGTGGAACACACCTATAATCTCCACAACTTGAGAGGCTGATACAGGAGGATCAAAGCCAGCCTCTGCAACTTAGTGAGGCTCTGTCTCAAGCTAAAAAAAAAAAAAAATTTTTTTTTAGAGGGTTGGGAATATAGCTCACTGGTACAGTGCCCCTGGGTTCAATTCCCCAACAGCACACATACCAAAAAAAAAAAAATGTTCAGTGATAAAGGGCCTAAAAGTGGGTTCAATCCCTAGCATCAAAAAACAAAAGTTCAGTGCAGAAAAGACAATCCTTTCAATAAATGATATTGTCACAACTAGACATCCACACAAAGAGACTAAAACTTCAAGACACACCATGCCATACACTAAAAATAACTGAAAATCTGAGACTATAAAACGTCTCACAGAAAACAGGAGGAGGGGCTGGAGCAGTGGCTCAGTAGTTACTGTGCTTGCCTGACATGCCTGAGGGCATGGGTTTGATCCCCAGCACCACATACACAGTGAAGTGTCAGAGCAAAAAAAGCCACATGAAAATCTAAATAAAACTGATTCTCTCTTTCTCTCTCACTGTCCCTCTTTCTCTTAAAAGAAAGAAAGAAAACAAAACCTCTATGTTTATAGGAGGAAATATTTATGACTTTGTGTTAAGCAAAGATTTCCTAAATAGAACACCAAAAACGTGATCCATAAAAGAACAAATGGATATCGTGAATGTCATCAAAAAAGACTTGCTCTTCAAAAG
Organism: Aplodontia rufa; assembly: GCA_004027875.1. Lineage (NCBI taxonomy): Eukaryota > Metazoa > Chordata > Mammalia > Rodentia > Aplodontiidae > Aplodontia > Aplodontia rufa. Next base: position 70,969 of record PVKS010000382.1, on the reverse strand, counting down.
GCTAGGGTTGGGGGTGTGGCTTAGTGGTAGAACATGTGTTTAGCATGCACAACGCCCTGGGTTTGATTCCTAACAACACCAAAAAAAGGGAAAAAAAGAGGCAATGTTAAGAGAATGAAAAGACAATCCAAAGACTGGGAGGAAATATTTGCAAATTATATATCCAATAAAATACCCATATCTAGAATATATAGAGAACTCTCAAAACTTAAAAAGAAAATGAACAACCCAATTTTTAAAAATAGACAAAAGATTTGAAAAGACAGTTCACCAAAGAAGGTATAAAGATCTGCACCAACTATCATTGCTTATTAGGGAAATGCAAATTCAAACCACAATGAAACACCATCATGCACCTATTAAGAATGTCTAAAATTAAGAAGACTTGGGGCTGGAGCGGTGGCTCAGTGGTTACGGCACTTGCCTGGCATGCGCAAGTACAAGGGTTCAAACCCTAGCACCATGTACACAGTGAAGTCTCAGAGCAAAGAAGGCCACATGAAAAACTAAATAAAAATTGATATTCTCTCTCTCTCTCTCTCACTCTCCCTCTCTCTTTAAAAAAAAAAAAAAAGACTTAAATACAAAATGCTGGTTAAAATGAGGAGCCACTGAAACCCTAATATGCTGGTGGGAGGTGGCATGTGCAATATTCTGGAGAACGAGGCACTGTCCTGAGCCTCCCCTCCTAAGTTATTCAAGGAGAAATGAGGCATCCAAGGAGAAATGAGGCATCCATCCGTCCACACACAGACTTTTACACAAATGTTTCTTCCCAGTTTTATTTGTAACAACCAATAGACAAGTGAATAGAGAACAAAAAATAAAAATGAATCACTGATACATATAACACGGCTGAATCTCAAAATAATTATCCTGAAAGAAACCAAACCCAAAAAAGAATAAACTTTGAAGATGTATTTGTATACTCATATTTGTGGTAGTATTATTCATAATAACTGAAAGGTGGAAGCACCCAAATGGCCATCAATAGATGAATGGATAAACGAAATACAGTCTATCCATACAATGGAATATTTTCAGCCTTAAAAAGAAAAGAAATTCTGACACATGGATGAACCTTGAGGCTACTGCACTAGGTTAAATTACCAGTCACAAAAGGGCAAACATTGTATGATTCCACTTATATGAGTACAGAAAGTAGAGTGGAGGCTTCTTAGGTCTGGGCAGGACAATAAGCTATTTTTTAGTGGGAACACTTTGAGTTTCGGAAGATGAAAAAGAATTTTAGTGGGGCTGGAGCGGTGGCTCAGCGGTTTCGGCGCTTGTCTGGCAAGCACGAGGAACCGGGTTCAAACCCCAGCACCATGTACACAACTAAGTGTTGGAGCAACTAAGGCCATGTGAAAAATTAAATAAAGTTGTTTCTCTTTCTCTGTCTCTCTCACTGTCCTTCTCTTTAAAATAAAAAAAAATAAGAATTTTAGAGATGGATGCTAGAGACAGTTGTATAAATAACAATGTGAATGTACTTAATGCCATTGAATGGTACATTTAAAAGTGTTAAAATGGTTTGCTATGTTTCTTACCATCATTTTTAAAAAATAACATTTTTAAAGGTATATTCTGTATGAATCCACCTATGAAATTCTAGAAAACATAAACTAATCTGTTGTGACAGAAAATGGATCAGTGATAGAGTAAGAGTGGACATGAGGGAGGCCAACCACAGAGGGTACACGAGGAGACTCCTGGGCAATGGTTTCATGAGCATGTACACACATCACAACTTACCTAATTATATTCTAAATATGTGCAGCTTAGCAAATAAGAAAACAAAATGGGCTAAGTTGAAAAGAAGATGGGTAAAGAGGAAGGGCAGAAAGAGGAAAAGGAGTCGGAGCTGATAGAGCCACCTCAAAAGAAAGAACACAAAGCATGCACTGTGGATTTTGGCATGACATCCATTTGCAGAGAAAAAGCTTCTATGGAGAAGGAGAAAAGGCCCAGGGGAGAGAAACTATCACTGATGAGGAGGAAAATGCCTCCCTGTATCATATGGATGACACAAAACTTTGAGCAGTGGTTCAAAACTAAGAACCAGAGTTAAGGCAGTCTCCTCAGCACAAGGGTAAGAGGGCCACAGGGACAAAGAGAGAAAAGGCTCTCTGACTCAGGAAAAAAGTCAAGGCCAGGGTGTAGAGCTGAGAAAGGCACAGCACTCCACCAAGTTGACAGAGACAACCCCCACACATTCAAGAAAGCTTAAAGGTGCTTCCTCTTGGGATGGCACAAATCCCAGGAAGCCAACAAAGCCCAGGAGGAGCTAGCTGCAGCCAGGCAGAGGTTCACGACACTGCCTCTGTATCTCCTTCTCCTCAATGTTTTTGGGAAAGGAAAAGCAAGGCTGTAATGTCACTTATTTGCTATAAATGGTTTGATTGATAAAAATGAGACAGAAGAAGCAATAAGAGCAGACAGAGAGGTTGAACAGGCAGCAGAACTAGCCATCTGGCTGCCCTGTGACTCAACTAAGGAGAACTCACATACACAGGGTTGATGACACCTGGACCATGGTAGACTCACTGAACTCTAAGTCCATGCACTGACTCCCTTGGCTTTCCATGCTCTGGACAGCTTTAAGGAAGAACCAGCTGTGGGGTTGCAATGGCATTCCTTTCCTAGGGCAAGAACCCAATGACTATTACAAAGACACAGCGAGGTTCTGCATAGTAGTGCAGACTGCTGGGAAGAAGTGATTTAAAAAAAAAAAAAATTAACAAGCTCGCCTGCCTGTAATCCCAGCAACTTGGGAGGCTGAGGTAGAAGGATCACAAGTTCAAAGCCAGCCTCAGAAACTTAGTGGGGCTCTAAGCAACTTAGTAAGACCCTGCCTCAAAAGCAAATGTTAAAAAGCACTGGGGATGGGTTGGAGTGGTGGCTCAGCAGGGACCACGCTTGCCTGGCATGCGTGAGTATGTGAGTTCAAACCCCAGCACCATGTACACAACGAAGTATCCGAGGAATGAAAATCCCATGAAAAACTAAATAAAAAATTGCTTCTCTCCCTCTCTCTCCCTCTCACTATCCCTTCTTTCTTAAAAAAGAAAAAAGCATTGGGGATGTGGCTCCCCTGGGTTCAATACCTTGTACCACCCCCCAAAAATAAAAAATGAATAAGCTGTATAGAACCCCATGGTGTAAATAAGGTCAAAGTCAGGTTGAAGAATTTCTTTCTTTAATTTACTGCCCTTATAACTATAAACCTAACACCATAAGGGTTAAGATGGTGCTAAGACTGGCAAGGCTTCTATGGCTCTGAACAGCAGCACACCTATCCAGCAAGGATGTACCCAGGCAACATCTGACAACCACAGGACCATGGCGGAAGAAAAGGCAGTGTGCAGGAGTATGAATACCCCAACATCATAAGGATGGGACTGCCAAACTTTTTTTTTTTTTTAAGAGAGAAGGACAGTGAGAGAGAGAGAGAGAGACAAAGAGAATCAATTTTTATTGAGGCTTTTCACATGGCTTTCGTTGCTCTGACGCTTAGTTGTGCACGTGGGTGCTGGGGTTTGAACCCGTGTACTCACGCATGCAGGGCAAGCAACATAACTGCTGAGCCACTGCTACAGTCCCACCAAACATCTTTAAATGTAGAGAACAAAACTATCACCTTCAAAAATTTGTAAAGAACACATGTACTCCCCATCTACATGCATTCAGGCCACCTCAAGTTTGGTCACATTATTGTTGAATGGATTAATTTTATTCCTTTCCCCTGCTTCTTTTCCACAGCAAATAACCATGAAAGCCAGAAGTGTCCTTCAGTGAGGTCCGCCTCCACCCCGCCCTTTCCTTCCAACAGTACTTTCCTTTAAATTTCTGATGCAGAAACCTCCGTTACACACCTTCGATCTGTCCTGTCCTCCTCTATAGCTCCTTTTTTGTGTAGATGTTGGTATTGCTGTTGGTATTGAACCCAGGGGTGCTTAACCACTGAGCCACATCCCCATCCGATTTTTTATTTTTTTATTTAATGACAAGATCTACGTTGCTTAGGGCCTCGCTGAATTGCTGAGGCTGACTATGAACTTGCAAACCTCCTGTCTTGGTCTCCCAAGCTGCTGGGATTACAAGTATGCGCCACCACGCCAGGCCTACAGCTCTCCTCAATTACCCTCCACCTCCTATGGACCTCTCTCACCTTAGCACTGACCTCTGCTCTTCCTGCTTCCTTCAGGTGCACTTTACTGCCATGACCACAACCACTTTTAAGATGACAGCTCCCAAATCTAGCTCCAATCTCTGGCTCCAAGAACTTCAGACCCTACTACCAACTGTCCACTGCTCTCTTCCACTTACATCTCCAACTATCCTCTCCTAGCTGAAATCAAACACACATTTCCTATCTGCATGAAAGGCAAGAATACTAGGGACAAGGCTTATCTTCCTGTGTGTTACTGCAGACCTCATCTATCCTTCTCATCACTGTCCATTCCCCAACTCTTATCTCCCCACCTGCCTGGACCAGGATAGCCACCTCCAATAACAGGGACTTACAGGCTGCTTTGCTAAAAGCACCGACTTTTCACTTGGGCCTGCAGATAACCAATGGGTAACTAAAAGCCTGACACCTCTGCCTTCACTGCATTATCTATCTACTTTCTATCTTGAACTATCAGTTAGATTCCTGCTCAACTCTGCAGGTAGAGATGTGAATCATTTAAGGAGTATCTATCTAAAAATTGGTAATACAAGGTTAATTAGCCCTAAATTTACCTAACCTCTCTATTCCCCTTTAAGGCTGAAGGCACCACGATAAGAGTAACTAAGGGAGTCTGGAGTGATGGCTCAATGGGTGGAACATTAATTTGCCTGACATGTGGTCGTCCCCCCCCAGGGCTGAGGACCGAACTTGGGGCCTTGCGCCTGCTAGGTGAGTGCTCTACCACTGAGCTAAATCCCCGACCCCTTGCCTGGCATGTGTGAGGACCCAGTTTCAAACACCAGCACCACATATATAACTTAAGTGTCCGAGAAACAAAGGCCAAATGAAAAAATAAATAAAATTGATTCTTTCTCTTTTACTCTCTCCCGTTCTCTTTTGTTTTGTTTTGTTCTGTTTTTTTTTTTTTTTTTTTTTTTTTAAAGGGTAAGCTAAGGTATTTTCAAGATTTGCGGGGAATCACAATCAGCAAATTGTCAACTGCTAGCTTTTACAGCATCCAGTTTCAGGCCACAGGAGTGGCACCCAAGAGTCCCTAGTCATAGTCTTAAACCTAAAGGAACTAACTTCATTTTGCCTTTCTGACTTTTTCTCCTGCAGTCAGTCACCTTGGATTTTCAGGAAGAGCAAGCCCTTGGGGCTGGAGCAGTAGCTCAGCAGTTATGATGGCAAGCGCAAAGATGTGGGTTCAAACCCCAGCACCATGTACACAATGAAGTGTCTGAGCAATGAAAGCCACATGTAAACTAAATAAAAGTGATCCTGTCTTTGTTACTCTCTCACTGACCCTCTTTCAAAAAAAAAAAAAGAGCAAGCCCTGCTGGCAGATCACCGGTGAATAGGTTTGTCCCCCTAGCAACTACCCTGTGAGAATATTAAGACTGCTGCTCCCACCACCCTGCCCAAGTAGAAGTAATCATCTCATGCTGGGAAAAGAATGCCCCCCTCAAGCAATAACAATTTCTCCAGGACTTCCCAGAACCACCTAATGATCAACCTGATCAGTTTGACCAAGACTGTTTAACTATGCATATCTCTTCCTCATTTCCTCTGTTCCTCCCATTTAAATCTGAAGCTCAAGACAGTGCCTCTAAGACAGGACTAAGGGTTTGGTTCTCCCTTGTCTTCCCAGTACAGCTATACTGAATAATAAATTCCTTTCTTACTTCACACTGCTCGTGTCATTTGGTTTTCTTTTGGGTCAAGTGACCATAACTGGAATGCTGGAAACCCCTGACATTGGCTCCCTGCCCCTGGCCTAGGACTTCAGTAATACATCCACCCATGCTCCCTATACCCAGCCCTTCCCTTCTCTTGCCTCTCAATACTTCTGGTGTATAAGAGCATATGTGAGAAGTTATATGCAAGAGCACTGTGTAAGGGTGAGTGAGAGCTCTGAGAGCATTGTTGAGTATGTATGTAAGCATGTGTCCATCTGCTCAACGATACAACACTATATCCTTGAAACAAGAACAGAATATTATTCAAACAATATCACTACTAGAGGAAAAAAAAGCTTTTGGAAACTAAGGATAATAGCAAAGAATAAAATGAAATTTAACATGAGGAATAACATACGTAGTTGAGGAAATCATGCATGGTTTTCCAGGGGAAAAAAGAGCAAAAATGTCAGACACACAGAATATAAAGGGAAAAAATGGAATAACTAGTGAACTAATTCCAGAATAACAAAAGTAGACAGAAAATAAAGAGAAGGAAATTACCAGAAAGAGGGAGTTGGAGCGATGGCTCAGTGGTTACGGTGCTTGCCTGGCATGAGTGAGGACACGAGTTTGAACCCCAATACCATGTACACAATGAAGTGTTGGAACAACAAAAAACAGATGAAAAACTAAATAAAAGTGATTCATTTTCTCTCTCTCTCTCTCTCTCTCTCTCTCACTGTCCCTTTCACTTAAAAAAAAAAAATGAAATTACCAGGAAGAATTTAAGGAAATTTATAAATTCAGAGACAAATGATAAGACTCTAGCTAAAAACTCAGCAAGAAACCAGCACATGGGATAAAATTAGAGCCAAACTCAGCTAAAGCATGATGCACTTTTACAATACTGAATGCAGAAAGAAATGAGGTTTTAGAGAGTGAAAAAGTAAATGTCATACCAAGAGCAAAATCAGAAATATATCAACTTCCCAAGAGCCAAGCTATGAGCTAGAAGAGAAGGGTGCAATGCATGGAATATTTCCAACTTAACATCCTATAGAATTAATTATCAGTGATACGCACTGGTGTACCAAAGGCACTATCAGGCATGTGGCAGGGTGACTGGCTCATCCTGGTTTGCCCAGAACTTTCCTAGCTTCAGTACCTTCAGTTCCAGCTCTGGTTTGAATATGGTTAGTCCCTTCCAAAACTATGCAGAAATTTATTCCCCATTATGAAATTTTAAGTGGGATAAGTGGGACCTTTAAGAGGTGATCAGGGTTCTGAATAACATGTATTCATGTGATTAATGGAATAATGGGATAACTGGTTATGTTGAGAATGGGTCTGCTATAAAAGCCAGTTTGGCGGGGCTGGAGTAGTGACTGGCAAGCACGAGGACCCGGGTTCAAACCCCAGCACCATGTACACAACTAAGTGTTGGAGTAACTAAGGCCATGTGAAAAACTAAATAAAGTTGTTTCTCTCTTTCTCTGTCTCTCTCACTGTCCCTCTCTCTTTAAAAAAATAAAAAATAAAAGCCAGTTTGGCTAGGTCTCCATAAGTTCTCTCTCACCGTGTGACATTCCACGACATCTCAGGATTCTCCCAGCAAGAAGGCATCAATAGATGTGGCCCCTTGACCTTGGACCAGAACAATAAGCCCAAATAAGTCTCTTTTCTTTATAACTTACTCTGTCTATGGTACTATGTTATTAGCAACAGAAAACAGACTTAGAAAATCCCATATTCTGTAAACTGTACCCAAAATTGACTTGGTTTAAAATTAAAACTCCCATGTCCTGGGGCTGGAGCAGTGGTTCGGCAGTTATGGTGCTTGCCTGGCATGTGCCAGGATGCAGGTTGAAACCCCAGCACCATGTACACAATGAAGTGTCAGAGCAACAAAAGCCACATAAAGAACTAAATAAAATTGATTCTCTCTCTCTCTCTCTCTCTCTCTCACTATCCCGCTCTCTTTAAAAAATTAAAACAAAACAAAATAAAACAAAAAATTCCCATGTTCCAAAAAGCCCTCAAGTCTAGGAAAATCAGGATGAACAAACATTGATAAAGTCTCAAAAACCTACTTTCTGGGGCTGGAGTGGTGGCTCAGTTGTTATGACACTTCACTGGCACTCGCATGGACACAGTTTCAAACTCTAGCCACCACATACACAACCAAGTGTCGGAGCAATGAAAGTCACATGAAAAACTAAATAAAATTAATTCTTTCTTTCTCTCTCACAGTCCCTCTCTCTCTTTTTAAAAAATGAACAATAACCCTGCTTTCACATAGTTACTTTCTTAGGAGGCTACTAAAGGATGTTCTCAACCAAATCATGAAAGTAAACAAAGAAAGAATAAAGACAACAGCTTACATCACCCTCACTGGTGAAAGACTGAAAGTTTCCTCCTGGAAGACAAGGAACAAGAAAAGGACGCCTGCTCTCTCTGCTTCTACTCAACATTGTACAGGAGAATCCACCCAGAGCAATTAGGCAAGAAAATAAATAATAAAATTTATCCAGATTGGAAAGGGAAAAAGTAAAAGCATCCCTATTTGTGGATATCATGATCTTTTACACAGAAAATCACAAGGAATCCACTAAAAACTTTGCACTAATAAATGAATTCAGCAAAGATGCAGATTATAATATACAAGAATCAATTATAGTAGTATACACTAGCAATGAAAAATCTGTAAAGGAAATTAAGAAAATTCTGTTTACTATAGCATTAAAAAGAATAAAATACTTTTGAATAAATTTAATAGAAAACTGCAAAATGTATAGTATTCTAAAAACAAAACATTCTTGAAAATAATTTTAAAAGACCTAAGTAAAATTGGAGACATTCCATGCTCATGGATTAGGAGGATTTAAATATCATTTAGAAGGCAGTACTGTTGGCCTACTGTATCTGCTACATCTATAGATTCAACTAACCAAAAAGAAAATATTCAGGGAAAAAGAATGTGTCTGTGCTGCACATGTACAGTCCTTCTTCTTGCCATTATTCTCTAAACAGAACAGCATAACAACTATTTACGTAGTGTTTACATTGTATAAATTATTGAAAGTAATCTAGAGATGATTTCAAGTATGTGAGAAGATGTGCATAGTTTATATTCAAGTACAGCCCCACTTTACATTCAGGACTTCAGCTCCCACAGATATTGGTATCCTGGGTGAGTCCTAGAACCAGCCTTCAGTGAATACCAATGGACAACTGTACTCCCAAAAATGTTCCAGAGTCAATGCAACACCTATCAATAATCCCACTGACTTCTTTGCAGAAAATGACAAGTTTATTCTGAAATTCATATGAAAAAGCAAGGAAGTCAGAATATGAATCATGAAAGAGGAGAACAAGCTGGAAAACTCACACTTTCCTAATTTCAAAGTTAACTAACAAAGTTACAGTAATCAAAAAAGCAGGGTACTGGCAGAGAGACAGACATATTTCAACAGAACAGAACTTGGAAATCCAAATACAAACGCTCAAATTTCCAGTCAATTGATTTTCAAAAAAGTACAAGTCAGCTAACTCAATGGGGAAAAAAAAGCTTTTTCAACAAATGATGCTGGGATAATTGCATATCTACATGCAAAAAAAAAAAAAAGGTAATTAATCCCCTACCTCATATTATACTAAAAAATTAACTCAAAATGGATCAAAGGCAAGATCTAAAATTATAAAACTTTTAGAAGAAAATATAAGTGTAAATCTTTGTGATTATGGAATAAATCACGATTTCTTAGCTACAACATCAAAAGCACAAGCAACCAATGGAAAAAAAAAGGGAAGATTAGAGTTTATCAAAATTTAAAACTTTTGTACTCAAACAGATATTTTATCAAGAAAGTGAAAAGAGGGGCTAGAGCAGTGGCTCAGCAGTTATGGCAGTGCTTGCCCAACATGTATGAGTACACAGGTTCAAACCCCAGCACCCATGTACACAACTGTCAGAGCCAGGAAAGCTATGTGAAAAACTCTATAAAAATTGAATCTCTCGCTGTCTCTCTCTCTCTCTCTGTGACCTTCTCTTTAAAAAAGAAAAAGAAAAGAAAACAAAAGAAAGTGAAAAGATAATCCACAGAACAGGATAAAATATTTGCAAATCATGACTGTTAAATCAGACTTGAATCCAGAATATAAAGTCAGATAAAGGATCTGAATGGGCTTTCCTCCAAAGAAGATATGCAAATAACCAATAAGCACAGTAAAATAAATATACATTTTTAGCCATAGTAAATGCAAATCAAAATGATGGTGAGAAGTGGGGAGCAGAGGGGCATACCTGTAATCCCAGCAGCTCTGAAGGCTGAGACAGGAGGATCACAAGTTCAAAGTCTACCTCAGCAATTTAGCAAGGCCCTAAGCAACTTAGCAAGACCTGCATCAGAATAAAAAATAAAAGGGGCTGGGGGGCCTGGAGCCATGGCTCAGTGGTTACAGTGTTTGCCCAGCAAGTGCAACTACATGAGTTCAAACCCTAGCACCAGGTACACAGCAAAATCTCGGAGCAACGAAGGTCACATGAAAAACTAAATAAAAATTGTTTCTCTATTTCTCTCTCACACTGTCCCACTCTCTTTAAAAAGAAAAAAGAGCTGGGGATGCAGCTCAGTGGTTAAGTGCCCCTGGATTTGATCCCCAGTACCAAATCCAGAAGATTATCAGAAGTTATTTTGAAAAATTATATTTTGCCAAGTTTGATAATCTGGAAGAAATGGACAAATATCTGGCCACATACAACATTCCCAAATTAACACCGAAGGACATTGAAAAATTAAACCAACCAATCTCAGGTAGCGAAATCAAATCAGCAATCAAAGGCCTTCCAAAAAGAAAAGCCTAGGACCTTATGGATTCACAGTAGAATTCTACCAGACCTTTACAGAAGAATTAACACCAATCCTCTACAAGCTTTTCCATGAAATTGAAAGGGCTGAATCACTCCCAAACACTTTTTATGAAGCAAATATAACTCTGATTCCAAAACCCAACTAAGACACATCAAGAAAACTATAGGGGCTGGAGCGGTGGCTCAGCGGTTACAGCACTTGTCTGGCACGCGCCAGTACGTGAGTTCAAACCCCAGCACCACGTACACAGCAAAGTCTCGGAGAAATGGAAGTCACATGAAAAACTAAATAAAAATTACTTCTCTCTTTCTCTCTCTCTCACTGTCCCCTCTTTCTAAAAAAAAAAAAAAAAAAAAAAAAAAAAAAAAAAAAAAAAAAAAAAAACAAAACAAAAAAAAACTACAGACTAATTTCCCTAAACACAGATGCTAAAATCCTTAAGAAAATTCTAGCTATCCGGATCCAAAAGTACATTAAGAATATAATACATTATGATCAAGTGGACTTCACTCTAGGAAAGTAGGGCTGGTTCAACATATGAAAATCAATAAATGTAATTCACCACTTAAACAGGATTAAAAATAAAAATCATATAATCAACTCAATTGATGCAGAAAAGACCTTTGATAAAATTCAGCACCCATTTATGCTCAAAACTTTGTAGAAAATAGGGATCAAAGGAAGATACTTAAATTTTGTAAGAGCCATTTATGACAGACCCATAGCCAACATTATGCTTAATGGAGAAAGACTGAAAGCATTTCCACAGAATTCTGGAATAAGACAAGGTTATTCACTTTCACCATTCTTATTCAATATAGTCCTTGAAACCCTAGCCAGAGCTATCAGACAAGAGAAAAGAAATCAAAGGAATTTGAATAGAAAAAGAGGAAGTCCAGATGCCTCTATTTGCTGATGATAAGATCCTATACCTAGAAGGCCCAATTAGCTCAACCAGAAGACCTCTAGAACTTACAAATGATTTCAGCAAAGTGGCTGGTAAGATCAACACTCATAAATCATTAGCTTTCCGATACTCCAGCAACAAGTCCACTGAAGAAAAAATCAGGAACTCTGTTCCATTCACAATTTCCTCAAAAAGAATAAAATATTTGGGCATCAATCTAACAAAGGATATTAAGGACCTCTACAACGAAAACTATAGAACATTAAAAAAAAAGAAACTGCAGAAGACTGAGTAGATGGAAAAACATTCCATGTTCTTGGTTAGGCAGAATCAATATAAACAAAATGGCCTTTCTACCAAAAGCCCTATACAGATTCAATGCATTCCCATCAAGATACCAATGACATTCATCACATATGTAGAAAAAGCAATTCTCAAATTTGTATCCAATAACAGAAGACCCAGAATAGCCAAAACATTACTAAGCAAGAAAGAGGAAGCAGGAAGCATCACAATTCCTGACCTGATATTAAACTATAGGGCTATAGTTAACAAAAACAGTGTCGTATTGGTATCAAAACAGAATTGAAGACCAATGGAAGAGAATAGAAGATTCTGAGATGAACCCCTAAATCTTTAATCATTTGATATTTGATAAAGGGGGCAAAAGCATAGAGTAGAAAAAGGACAGCCTATTCAACAACTGATGCTGGACAAACTGGACAGCTATATGCAGACAACTGAAATTGGATCCTTACCTCACACCCTGCACAAAAATCAAATCAAAATGGTTTAAGGATCTGGAAATTAAATTAGCAACTATACAATTGCTTGAAGAAAGCAATGTGCCGACCCCTACATGACATAGGGGTCGGCACCACCTTCCTTAACAAGACTCCCATAAGGGAGGCATTAAAGCCAAGAATAAATGAATGGGATGCCATTAAACTAAAAAGCTTCTGCACAGCTAAAGAATTAGTCAAGAGTGTCAAGAGAGAACTAGAATGGGAGAAAAATTTTTGCTTGCTACACCTCAGACAGAGGGCTACTATCCAGAATATACAAAGAACTCAAAAAACTGAGCACCAAAACCACAAATAATCCTATCAATAAATGGGATAGGGAGCTGAATAGAAAGTTCTCAACGGATGAAGTCCAAAAAGCCCATAAATATAAGAGAAAATGCTCTACATCACTAGCAATCAGAGAAACGCAAATCAAAACTTCACTGAGATTCCACCTCACTCCTGTCAGAGTGGCAAAAATGAAGAAAAAGAAAAATGACAGATGCTGGAGGGGCAGTGGGAAGAGAGGAACACTGTCACATTGTTGGTGGGTCTGCAAACTGGTACAGCCACTCTGGAAAACAGTGTGGAGACTCCTCAAAAAACTGGGGCTGGAACCACCTTATGACACAGCTATCCCACTTCTGGGTATTTTCCCATAAGAGCTAGAATCAGCATATTACAGAGATACAGCTTCATCAATGTTTATAGCAGCTCAATTTACTATAGATAGACTATGGAACAAACCCAGATGCCCCTCACTAGATGAGTGGATTCAAAAAAATGTGGTACATATATACTACTCCGCTATTAGAACACTATCATGGTATTTGCAGCCAAGTGGATGGAGATGAAAACAATTATGGTGAATGAAATATCCCAAACTCAGAGATTCAAGGGCCGAATGTTTTCTCTCATATGTGGAAGCTAGAACACAATCGGAAATAGGCTAATAGTTCAATAAGCTAATAATAACCTCAACAAAGGTGAATTTTTTTACACAAGCAGGGGGTACCTTGCCTAGGACCCTGGGGGATGAAGGGAGGGTGGCAGGGAGGTGGGGAGGAGATAGGAGGGATATCAAAGCTGCTGGAAGGAGGGAGTATGGAGGTAATCAACCCAGTGGGGAACCTTCAACTTCCAAGAGAAGCCCAACTAAAATAGGGTTAAGTAGGGGGAAACATGGGAACAGGGGGAACCCAAAGCAGGGAGACCATGGAATGGCATCAGCTTTGGCTTTTTCTGGTATTATGCATTTGTTCATGATTGTATGACAACGATTCCCTCCTAAATGTAAGACCATCTTGAACGAATAAAAAAAACAACAACAAGATGATGAGATGAGATACTGGTTTATACTCACTAGATTAGCTATAATCAAAATGACAAAACAAGTGCTGCTGAGGATATGAAGGGCTATCTTTAAAAAAAAAAAAAAACTCTGGCAGTTGCTCATAATGACCCAGCAATTCACTCCAAAGAATATACCCAAGACAAATGAAAACATGTCTATATGAAAGTTGTATACAAATATTAACAACATCATTACTCATAAGAGCCAACCCAAATGTCTGATGAATGAACAAAATGGGGTATATATACATACAATGGAATATAAGTCAACCAATAAAACGAACAAAGCACAGGCACATACTATAACATGGATGAACTCTACAAAATCCCATTAAGTGAAAGAAGTCAGATACAAAAGGCCACATATTATGCTATTCCATTTACATGAAATGCGGGAATTGGCAAATCTATAAAGGCAAAATGGACTGGTAATTGTACAGGGTTGAGAAGTTTGAGAGAAAATGGAGAGTGACTACCAATGTTTATGGTCTTCTGCTGGGGTAATAAAATGTTCTGGAACAGGATAACAGTGATGATCATGCAACTAGGTTAACACTAAAACACACACAAACACACACACACACACACACACACACACACCCCTAGGGCTGGAGCAGTGGCTGAGTGCCTGGCATGCACAAGTATTCAGGTTGAACCCCAACACCATTAAGTGTCAGGAAAATAAAAATCAGCTGAAAAAATAGAATAAATAAAATGGATTCTTTTTTTCTTTTTTTTTAAGAACGGGACAGTGAGAGACAGAAAAACATTTGATAAAATTCAATTTTATGCTCAAAACTCTAGAGAAGATAGGGATCAAAGGAACTTTTCTGAACTATGTAAAGACTATATATGCTAAACCCTTGGCTAGTATAATACTAAACGGAGAAAAGCTGAAAGCATTTCCACAAAACTCTCCACTGTCTGCTCTCACCACTTTTATTCAATATTGTTCTTGCTGGAGCAATAAGGCAAGAGAAAGAAATCAAAGTGATAAATAACAACAGGAAGAGAGGAAGTCAAACTCTCCCTTTTTGCTAATGACATGATCCTGTATTTGGAAGATCCAAAAAACTCCACCAGTAAACTGTCTTGAACTTATAAACAGATTTAGCAAAGTGGAAGGCTGTAAGATCAAAACCCATAAATCAATAGCTTTCCTATACACAAGCAATAATAGAGCAGAAGAAGAAATTAGGAAATCAGTCCCATTCTCAATATCCTCAAAAAGAAAAAAATACTTGGGAATTAACCTAACAAGGGAAGTCAAAGACCTCTACAACAAAAATTATCAGATATTGAAGAATGAAATCCAAGATGACCTGAGAAGATGGAAAGATGTTCCATGCTCTTGGTTAGGCAGAATTAATATAATAAAAATGGCCATTCTGCCAAAAGCTCTATATAGATTCAAGGCAATCCCCACCCAGATTCCAATGTCATTCTGTACAGATATAGAAAAAGCAATTCTCAGATTCATTGGGAACACACACACAGAATAGCCAAATAGCCAAAACATTACTAAGCAAGTGAAACAGGTGGTTTTGCTATACCAGATCAAAAACTATACCATAGAGCTGTAGTAACAAAGACAGAATGGTACTGGTAACAAGATAGGAATGAAACCAATGGAATAGAAAACCCTGAAACAAACCCACAAATCTTTTTGACAAAAGGGGACAAAATACTACATGGAGGAGAGACAGCCTATTTAACAAATGGTGTGGGATAAACTGGACAGTCACTTGCAGAAAGTTGAAATTAGACCCTTATCTTTCACCTTGCATGAAAATCAAATGAAAATGGATCAAGGAGCTAGGAATTAAACCAGCTACCCTGCAATTGATGGAAGACAAATTAGGTCCAACACTTCAGCATTTGAGAGTAGGCAAAGATTTTCTCAACATGTCTCCTAAAGTGAAGGAAATAAAGTAAAAAATCAATGAATGGGATGTCACAAAGCCAAGTTTTTACACAGCCAAGGAAATGATCAAAATTGTCAAGAGGCTTCCTGTAGAATGGGAGAGAATCATGGCCTGTGATTCTTCTGACAGGGGCCTCATATCCAGAATCTACAAAATCCTCAAAAATCTCAACCTCAAAAACACTAACAACCCAATCAACAAATGGGCCAAAGAGCTAAATAGAAACTTCTCAACAAAGGACATTGAACAAGCCAATGAATACATGAGCAAGTACTCTAAATCTCTAGTAATCAGAGAAATGCAAATGAAAACTACATTAAGATTTCACCTCACACCAGTCAGACTGGCAAAAATGAAGAAAATAAACAATATAGATGCTGGAGGGGTTGTAGAGAAATAGGTACACTAGCACACTGTTGGTGGAGCTGCAGACTGGTACAGCCACTCTGGAAAGCAGTGTGGAGAATCCTCAAAAAATTAGGGATGAACCCACCATATGAGCCAGCTATTCCTCCCCTGGGTATTTTTCCAGGGGATTCAGAATCAGCACATTACAGCGACACAGCAAAATCTATGTTCATAGCAGCTTAATTTACAATAGCTAAATTATGGAAACAACCCAGATGCCCCCTCACTGGATGAATGGAGCCAAAAACTGTGGTACATATATACCATAGAGTTCTACTCAGCAATTAGAAACCATGATATTGCAGCCTTTGAAGGTAAATGGATGGCTAAGGAAGAAATCATGCTGAGTGAAGTTAGCCTAACTCAGAAAGTCAAGGGTCAAATGTCTTCACTCATCTGTGGAGGCTGGAGCTAGATCCTGGCCAGTGTGAAAGGTGGTCAACTCTCATGTATTAAACCCAGCAAAGGTGTAGTGACACACAACCAAGGCATTCATAGAGATGTCTTGGGAAGAAAGCGGGAGGGCCTGGGTGAGGGGTAAGAGTGGGAAATTAGGGGGACTCTGGGGATAAATCTAATTTTCAGAATACATACATATCATATTGTTTCGTTGGAAGCATTTTTGATTGTACAAAACTAAATTTCTTAATTAAAAAAAGAGAGAGAGAAGGACAGTGAGAGATAGAAAATCAATTTCATTTAGTTTTTCATGTGCCCTTCTTTGCTCACACACTTTGTTGTGTATGTGGTACCGGGGCATGAACTGCATCCCTATGCATGCAAGGTCAGAGTCATAACCAGAGTCACAGCTCTAGCCCCTCCCTCTCTTTTATAAAACAAAAAAACACACTCAATTGTACATGATAGCGAATAAACTAAGATATGTGAAATACATCAAATTTTTTTTTGCGGGGGGACCAGGGATTGAACTAAGGAACACTTAACTACTTACTGAGCCACATCCCAACCCTTTTTTTTTTTTTTTTTAAGACAGGGTCTCATTGAATGGCTGAGGCTAGCCTTGAATTTGCAATCCTCCTGCTTCAGCTTCCAGAACCACTAGAATTTACAGGTGTGTTCCACCACATCTGGCTTACATCTAAATTTTTAAAACTGTGTATGCACACATCCATGCATATGGAGGCATGTATGCATGTGAGTATGTACATGCATGTCAGCCTGGAGAAGGAGTGCAAGGACATACAGTGTACTGTCAATGGATGCACAATTAGAAGAGACAAATCAAGTGTTTATTTTTACATGTTTATAATTCCCTTCTAAAAATGATCACTTCTTTCTTTTTGGTACCAGAGATTGAATCCAGTGGCGCTTAACCACTGAGCCACATCCCCTGCCCTTTCTGTTTTTTGTCACCTAGTTGTTGAGGCTGGCTTTGAGCTTACAATCCTCCTGCCTCAGCCTCCTGAGTCACTAGGATTACAGGTATGCACCACTATGCCCAGAATGACCATGTATTTTCTTTGTTTTTTTTTTTCATTTGGCTTTTGTTGCTCTGATAATTCATTGTGTACATGGTGCTAGGGTTCAAACCCGCATCCTTACGCATGCAAATCAAGTGCCACAACCACTGAGCTACTGCTCTAGCTCCCATGTATTTTCTAATATTAAAATTATCTAATAAACTGGGCATGGTGGTGCACACCTGTAATTCCAGCGACTTGGGAGGCTAAGGCAGGAAGATCTTAAGTTCAAAACTAGCCTCAGCAACTCAGCAAGAACCTGTCTCAAAATAAAATCTAATAAGGGCTGTGGATGTGGTTCAGTGGTTAAGCTCCCTGGGTTCAATCCTTGGTACCAAAAAAATAAATATATAAAATTATCTAATAAATAGCAAATGTATTTTTTTTTAGATTGAAAGTGAATTTTTATTTTTTTCATCTGGTTTTTGTTTTTTCTCCACCTACTTGTGTATGTGATGCTGGGGATCTAACCCAGATTCTCTCACATGCAATGCAAGTACTCTACGGCTGAGCCACCTCTCCAGCCCCTATAACTTTTTTATTCAGGGGAAATTGAACAAGATACTAACAGTGATTGAACTTGAACAATTTTCTCTATTCTCCAAATTATCTAAAATTTGATCTTATTACTTTTGTAATTAATAACTGCTTTCCTGTCACCCAGCAAATACTGAGAAACATACCATACCTAAAAGCAACACCAGCCTTATCTATTAACAGAACTCAAGACACATAAGATTTGCATATAATGTTCTAGGGTAACTTGCGGTAACTGAACTTATTGGGAGAAATAAAAAAGCCGCCAACAACGGAATGACAGAACTTATTAAAAAGAGTATTTAATAAGTAAAACTGATCATATTCTTCAAGTTAACAAGCAGTTTAAAACATGATATCCTTGGGGCTGGAGCAGTGGCTCAGCAGTTATAGCACTTGCCCAGCATGTGCGAGTACACGGGTTTAAATCCCAGCACCCATGTACAGCACCATGTATGATATCCTTAATGGGTACCATACAAAACTTGATCAAATTTCAGTGAAATTTAAAGAAATCAAGCAATATTAAAGAATAGTCATGGTGCTGGAATGTTGGCTCCGTGGTTATGGGGCTTGCCTGGCAGCCACAAGGACCCAAGTTCAAACCCCAACTAAGTGTCAGAGCAACGAAGGCTACATGAAAACTAAATAAAATTGATTCTCTCTCTCTTTCTCTCACTGTCCCTCTCTCTAAAATAAATTTAAAAATAAAAAGAATAGTAGTGAGCCCTTTTTAGACAACAGAATGGTACATTTGGCCTACAACATTCAAGGAGAGAAAAAAATTTCTAAAATCTAACATCTGAAATCACTAAACACAAGATAG
This sequence comes from Aplodontia rufa, assembly GCA_004027875.1. Classification (NCBI taxonomy): domain Eukaryota; kingdom Metazoa; phylum Chordata; class Mammalia; order Rodentia; family Aplodontiidae; genus Aplodontia; species Aplodontia rufa. The sequence goes on along the minus strand of PVKS010000382.1, from coordinate 52,020 downwards.
CAAATCAACTAGAAGAAGAAAAGCTGTGAATAAGAAAACACAGAACATTTGTAAAACTCTACAGACAGGCAATATCCAGACACTTATCAATGAGTTAACAAAATAGGAAATACCAATAGTAAATCATCATATAGAAAACATAATCTTGGGGCTGGAGCGGTGGCTCAGCAGTTTTGGTGCTTGCCTGGCAAGCATGAGGACCTGGATTCAAACCCCAGCACCACGTACACAACTGAGTGTTGGAGCAACTAAGGCCATGTGAAAAACTAAATAAAGTTGTTTCTCTCTTTCTCTGTCTCTCTCACTGTCCCTCTCTCTTTATTTAAAAAAAAAAAAAGAAAACATAATCTTTCCTATAAATAAAGAAATGCAAATTTAACTATAAAGCGTCATCATAACTATTTAAAATTTTAAAACAAGGCTACAGCTGTGGCTCAGTGTTAAAGTGACTGCCTGGCATGTGTGAGGCCCTGGGTTCAAACCCCAGTACTACCAAAAAAAAAAAAAAAATTAAAAACAAACTCATTACCCATTATGACTTAGACCTGGCCTTTCCCAAGAAAGGAATGGGCAGAAGGCAATTAGGAACTTGCTTCACCGATTAGGAACAAGTCCCACTGCATTAGCAAGAAGTAGGCTGTTACCATAAGACTGTCTGCAAATAGGATGTCAGCCCTTTTTCAAAACCATCATCACATACGATTTTTACCATCACCAAAGTTATACTAGTCAAGAAGAAAACATCTTTCACATATGGAATGAATTTAACAATATCATGTTATATACACACATAAATGTACCAAAGTTTCACCTTTATATACATGTAAAAAAAACACCAATCAAAAACACATAAATAAAGAAGTGAAAGGAAGATCAACAGAGAGGAGCAAGGATGGGGGAGGGAAGAGGGAGAAAAAAGCAGGAAATAAGGATTGGAATCAAATTCCTTACATGTGTTATTTTGTTAAAATTAACCCGAACACTCTATAATTATAATACTCTAATAAAATTAATCTTTTAGAGACTGAAGCAGTGGCCAGAGGTTATCGCGCTTACTTGCATGCACAAGGACACAGGTTCGAACCCCAGCACCACATATACAACAAAGTGTCAGAGAAAAGAAAGCAAATGAAAAACTAAACAAAATTGATTCTCTCTTTAAAAAAAAAAAAATCATCATCATTTAGGGCTGGAGCAGTGGCTCAGCAGTTAGTGCACTTGCCGGGCATGCACAAGGACCCAGCACCACATACATAACTGTCAGAAAATCAGAACACAGATGAAAAACTAAAGTTGATTCTTTTTCATCTCTCACTCTCTCTTTTAAAAAAAAAAAAATCTTTTATCACTGACAATATCTGGGTTTTTAAGCCACCTGGGACTCTAAAATGATCTATGCCTCTATTTCCCCAGGTTAAAACAGAACCAGATATTCCCCCACAAGAAAAAAAGGAAAAAAATGGAAATGGATGAAACCTGAAAATAAAGGTGAAAAGGATTAAGTGCTTGACCCTGGGGGTGAAGGCACAAAAACTTAAGTCATGGATTAAGTATGGACTTAAGTCATACAGGATTAAACTCCAGTATGCTCTGAATTTCACAAATACCATGAAATATGACTCCGGTGAATTAACTCTACACCAACGACTATTCTAGTCACTTTCTACGCTACTATGCTTTTTTGCAAAATTTGTATTAAAAGATTTTGGGTTTCCTTCATTGAAATATCTTTCACTGTCTTTAAAAACTTGTAAGACCTCTATCCTAATTCTTTTCTACTACCACATATTTTAGGTGGCCCTAAACAACAAACCCAAGAACCAGAATAGACCCAATTCTGCTCCTCTCAAACTCTCCTTCCAGACTCTACCCCTCCAAGAGAATTCTTGGCACATATCTCACAGGCTCTCCTCCTCCCTTCTCCTGGCTCCCCAAGACTCTTAATTCAAAAGAGGTCAGCAGAGGTGACCCTGGTCCAAGAAGCATTTCTGACATCCTAGGGACTGGGTATGATCCCCTCCTCTGCATTCATCATTCTAACTGCAGCTGTCCTGTCTGCCCAAGTTCACCCAAAACTGTGAGCCTCACAAATATCTCCCACTCCGTGTGTGCAATTCCTAGAACAGGGCCTGACACATCACAGAAGGTACCCAACAAACACAAAGAATAGAAGATAGAAAAGCAAATTGCATATGAAAAGAAGTTTTATCTAAAAATTAGTGTGATCTGGGACTGGAGCTCAGCAGTTTAGAGCTCTTGCCTGGCATGCGCAAGGACCTGGGTTCAAACCCCAGCACCACATACACAACTAAGTGTTGGAGAAACAAAAAAACAGATGAAAAAATAAATAAAATTGATTCTCTCTTTTTCACTTTCTCGCCCTCTATTTTTTTTTTTTAAAGAGAGAGGGACAGTGAGAGAGACAGAGAAAGAGAGAAACAACTTTATTTAGTTTTTCATATGGCCTTCATTGCTCCGATACTCAGTTGTGTACGTGGTGCTGGGATTTGAACCCCGGTCCTCGTGCTTGCCAGACAAGCACCGAAACTGCTGAGCCACCACTCCAGTCCCTCTCCCCCTCTATTTAAAAAAAAAAAAAAAATTAGTGTGATCTGCAAAAGGAAGAGGTCATTTTCAAATCATTCTGAGCTCTCTGATGCTGAGGCATCCATCATGGATACTGTAGAAAGCACAGAAAAGCTCCCAGTGCTGGGTGAGAGGGCCACAGACAAAACATAGCAACCTGCCCACTACTGAAAGTCAAGGAGCCTTTGGAGAATCACTAAAGGCAGAGAAAGGAGTCTTTCACAAGCCATATGACATGCAGAGTGGCCATGCCTCAGTGACAGTGGCTACAAAAAGGAAAAAACAAAGAAAGAGGCAAGTCTAGGAACCAGTCCCTGACCTGACCTAAGGCCATGTGAGAGTTAAATACAGTTGGAATGGACAGGTGGTGACAGGACAGCGTCCAAGTGCCAGGCTCTACAGTAAACAAAATCAGGGTTCAGATGATTCAGCTGTGCAAACAGATGGTCCCTGAACACAGGTGGTCTCCCCAAGGAGATAGATGTTCTATAGTATTATACAAATATAACACATGTATGCTTATATTCAAACTCAGATGCTCCACTACTCTGAGACAGGAATTATTAGGAACGTGTACACACACACACACACACACACACACACACCTCTCATACACACATATACAAAGAGAATGCAAGGGAAATGTGTACTACCTCTCTGCTCTTAAGGATATTTAAGGTAACTCAATCAAGGAGCAAGCTACATTTTGCTTACAAACAACATTTCATGAATTGCTGTGAAATTTCATACAAAACACCTAATTTCCAGAGCTGGAGTGGTGGCTCAGTGGTTAAGGTGCTTGCCTAGCATGCGCAGGGACACGGGTTCAAACTCTACCACCACACACACAATGAAGTGTTGGAACAACAAAAGCTACATGAAAAACTAAATGAAACTGATTCTCTCACTGTCCTTCTCTCTTTAAAAAAAGAAAAAGAAAAAACCTAATTTCCAGGGCTCCAGTTACAATTCCTGAACAAATGCAACTATTACATGTGAAATTAGCATTTGTGTTATATAATTAACTGGAACAAATGAACATGTACAACTTATACTCTAAAATCCCCTAATGATTATATCTCCAGAAAAAATCCTGAATAACAAAACACTGGCCAATATACTAGCTTAACTTCTCATGGAATAAAGAAATGAAGCAGATTATTCCAACTTTTCAATCGTGAACATAAACAGAAAACTCTAGGGACTCTAGGGATGTGTGGGGCAATGCTGGGTGCCTCCAAGAGTATGGAGATGTGCCAGGTAGCAGTGGGTACCCTCAATCACATCACTGGACAGAAATATTCCTCATGAGTACTAGAGATTTAGAGCACTTTCTCATGTATTCATTGGCTTGATCAATGTCTTCTGATGAGAAATTTCTATTTAGCTCTTTGGCCCATTTATTAATTGGGCTGTTAGTGTTTTTGTAATTGAGATTTTTGAGGATTTTGTAGATTCTGGATATGAGACCCCTATCAGAGGAATCATAGCCCATGATTCTCTCCATTTCCGCAGGAAACCTCTTGACTCTTATGATTGTTTCCTTGGCAGTACAAAAGCTTTTTAGCTTTATGGCACCCCATTCACTGATTTTTGACTTTACTTCCTTCACTTTTGGAGACATGTTGAGAAAGTCTTTGCCTACTCCCAAATCTCTAGTCATCAGAGAAATGCAAATGAAAACCACATTAAGATATCACCTTATGCCAGTCAGAATGGCAAAAATGAAGAAAACAAACAATAATAGATGCTGGAGGGGCTGTGGAGAGATAGGGACACTAACCACTGTTGGTGGAGCTGCAGACTGGTACAGCCCCTCTGGAAAGCAGTGTGGAGAATCCTCAAAAAACTAGGGATGAACCCACCATACGACCCTGCTATTCCACTCCTGGGTATCTTTCCAGGGGATTTAGAATTAGCACATTATAGTGACACAGCAATATCTATGTTCATAGCAGCTCAATTTACCATTGCTAGACTATGGAAACAACCCAGATGTCTCTCACTGGATGAATGGATCCAAAAACTGTGGTACATATATACCATGGAATTTTACCCAGCAATTAGAAACAATGATATTGCAGCCTTTGAAGGTACATGGATGGCTATGAAAGAAATTATACTTAGTAAAGTCAGCTTAACCCAGAGAACCAAAGGTCAAATGTCTACACTCATCTGCGGAGGTTGGAACTAGACCCTGGCTGGTCATTCAGAAATGTGGTCTATTATCATGTGTTAAATCCAGATAAGGTGTAATGTTATACAGCCTAATACTTTTTTAGAGATATTGTAAGGGAAGGGAGGGACATGGGTGGGAAATTGGGGGGGCACTCCTGGGGGTAAATCTAGTATCCAGAAACTATACACATTTTATATTATTTTGTTAAAAATTTGTATGGTTGTTCAAAAATTAAAATTAAAAATTAAAAATTAATAAAATAAAAAAAGAAGTAGATGACAAAAAAAGAATAAAACTCTATGAACCAACTTAAAAAAAAAAAAAAAGAAAAGAAAAAAGAAATATTCCTCATGCCTGTAAAGAACTGTCCTTTGCCCTGCACCACTTTCAGAAGTACTTTAAGACATTCATAGAGGTGGAAACCTATTCATAAAACATCTGAGCCTGGAAAGTAACCTGATTTTACATAAAAACCCAAATTATTTTTTGCATGCATGGTTTTATTATACTGTGAATATAACAACTGTGCAAATTTATCTGATTTTGGCCTTTACTAAAATTTAGCCACCTTTTGGAAAAACTTATCACCAATGTAGCACGGCCTGTTTTCTGAGTTGCTATTCAAAACACTCCTGGGCTTCACATGTAGCCTTCACTTTCATCTGTCCAGCATCAGCAACTACCTCGTTAGGCATTTAAACATGAAAAAATAATGGGCTGGAGTGATGGCTCAGTGGTAGAGCACTTGCCTGGCATGTGTAAGGACCCAGGTTCGATATTCAGCACCATATGCAAAACTAAGTGTTGGAAAAACAAAACCAGATGGAAAACTAAATAAAATTGATTCTCTCTCTCTCTCTCTCTCTCCCTCTCTCTTAAAAAAAATAAAATTGTAAAATTGGGGGGTGGAGTGGTGGCTCGGTGGTTATGGTGCTTGCACAGCATGCACGAGTACAGGGGTTCAAACCCCAGCATCACGTACACAATGAAGTCTTGGAGTGGTGAAGGCCACAAGAAAAACTAAATAAAAACTGTTTCTGTCTCTCTCTCTCACTATCCCTTTCTCTTTAAAAAAAACAAATAAAATAAAATAAAATAAAATTGATTTTCTCTCTCTCATTCTTCCTCCTAAAAAGTGATTATAAATACCTTGATTTTTTTTCTTTACGTATACATTTATGTTATCTATACTACAAAACAAGGCTGTGTGGATAAATTATATCATCTATTTTCATTTCAGAAAGGAAACGAAGAATGCCATAAAATATCTGTTACAAAATGGAGTACTGACAGGTGCGGTGGCACACATTGATAATCCCAGCAGCTCAGGAGGCTAAGGCAGGTGGATCACAAGTTCGAGGCCAGCCTCAACAACTTAGCGAGGCCCTAAGCAACTTGGTAAGACCCTGTCTTGAAATAAAAAATAAAAAGTGCTGGGGATGTAGCTCAGTGACAAAACACTGTGGGTTCAAACCCCAGCACACACAAAAATTAAAATTAAAAAATGGAGCACTGGTCTAGGGGGAATCAGAACAATAGAGTGATAAGATAAAATATAATTTTTCACATTTCAAATGAATGACAGCTTGGAGTTCTTCAGTAGAATTACCTCTGGAGATAAACTGTTACAGAACTGAAAAGCAAAACAAGACTTAAGGACAACACTCCAGCTTGGCAATATGGCTTCTCCCCATAGAAAAAGCCACCAGTATCCCACCACACCCACCAAGAAAACAGGCCAGGCACCCAGACTCTACTTATGCTCAAGACAGTACAGGCCACAGCCTGAGCACCTGATTAGGGCAGGGTCCACAGCACTGACACAGCCCTGAGGAATAGACACCGGGGATCATTCAAATTAGAGTCTGTCAAGAAAACACAGAAGCCAGGAACTCCACCACTCAATGAAGTATAAACCTTCAGTACAAATACCGTTTTTACAGAATTATAGAACTTAATGGTTCAAAGAACCCTGGAGACAATCTAAAACAATTTTATCATTTTCCATGAGAAAATTTTCCATAGAAAATTTAAGCAATTATCCCTAAGCACACAGACTCACCCCAGCCTTGTACCTCGACACATTTTAGGAGTTGACATCCTAAAAACAATAACCTGCTGACCATTTCCAATAGCCTCTGGTGCTAAGGAGTTACTCCAGAGAGCATCCCCACAGTAAGGGAATAAGAATCACCAGCAACAAGAACACTACTCCATACATAAGGTTCCACAGCCCACCCTGTGAACTTCTAGGAAAATCAGTGGACTTCATGCCCTCATAGCATTACAAGATCCAAAGAGTACACAAAGCCAGGTTACCATTCTCAGGTAGTTCAAAGTCTCAGCCAACAAGCTCTCTCTCTCTTGGTGCACTGCCTAAGAGACTTCTTTTAAACACAGTTCCTACATTTTATAATAAATGTTGTTAGGACAACTGAGGAGCCATTTGGAAAAGGATAAAACTGGATCCATACTTCACAATGTGGGCTAACTCCAAATGGATCAGAGATATAAATATAAAAATTGAGTCCACAGGGCTGGAGCGGTGGCTCAGTAGTTACAGAACTTGCCTGGCATGTGCAAGGACGCAGGTTCAAACCCCAGCACCACATAAATAACTAAATGGGAAAAAACAAAAACCAGATGAAAAACTAAAAATTTACTCTATCTTTCTCTTCTTCTTCTTCTTCTTCTTCCCCTTCCTCTTCCTCTTTTCTCTCTCTCTTTAAAACTAGGGAAAAAAACACCAATGTACAAAGCCTCAGAGGAGACTTTTGGACTTGGACTTTTGGGCAATCCTGGAACTGTTAAAAATATGACCACTCTTGGAAATGGACTAAATGTATTTTGCATTGTTAGATAGGCATATGCTTTTAGGGACCGAGGGCGAAATGTTATGGTTTAGATGTGAGGTGTCCCCCCCCGCCGTATATACCACCTTTCAGATAAGTAAAATGCAAATCTTACACACACACACACACCAGATAGCAAGCTGCATATATAGGGCTGCTCTTACATGGTGAAAGGAACACAAAATAGCATGACCCTCAGGGAAGTTTGATTGGCATTATCTAACAAAACAACACAGCCTGGGCTATAGTGATGGCTTAGCAGTTATGGTGCTTACCTGGCATGCACAAGGATGTGGGTTCAAACCCCAGCACCATATATACAACAAAATGTCAGAGCAACAAAAACCACATGAAAAACTAAAATAAAACTGATTCTCTCATCTCTTTCACTGTCCCTCTTTTTGAAAAGAAAGAAAGAAAGAAAGAACGAAAGAACGAACTACAGAGCTATTTGCCATAGGAATCTACTTCTGGAGATTTATCCTAAATATATACCCCCCTGAACATTATAACAACAGCTCACTTGCACATGTGCACACGTTCTCGTTCTATCCCTCCCTCTCCTCCCCCTTCCTGATTGTTATGTCCTGAGATTGTGATAATTGGAGCAGAAAGCAAAGCAGAAAGACTTTTTTTTTTTTTTAATTGCAGCTGGGCCAGAAAACTGTAAAACTGGGTATCTGTCAAAAGTTCATGTGCGGAGGGGCTGCAGCAGTGGCTCAGCTGTTACAGTGCTTGCCTGGTATGCGTGAGTAAGTGAGTTTGTACCCCAATACCAAGAACACAACAAAGTGACTGAGCAATGAAAGCCACATGAAAAACTAAAAATAAAGTTGATTATGTCTCCTTTCTCTTTCTCTGTTGCTCTCTCTTTAAAATAAAAAAAAAAGTTCATGGGTGGGCTGGAGCAATGGCTCAGCAGTTAGGACATGGGTTTGGGTTCGAACTCTAGCACCACATACACAACCACATACACAACGAAGTGTCAGAGCAACAAAAGCCACATGAAAAACTAAATAAAATTAATTCTGTCTTTCCTCTTTCTCTCCCACTGTCCCTCTCTTAAAAAAAAAAGTTCAGGTGTGAGACCATATAAAGTTTAGATGTTATGTGACTGGATTATGAGAGCCTTAACCAAATGAATCGGTGTGCTGATCCCTATGAGGTAGGGTGCTAACTGTAGATAAATAGAGTATGGCTGGAAGAGAGGGTTGCAGGGGAAGGGGGGCATGCCTTTTATTTTATCCTTGTTGAGCAGAGCCCTCTCTCCTCTCTCTCTCTCTCTCTCTCTTCCTCCCTATCCCCTCCTTCTCCCCCCTCCTACCCTCCCTCTCTCTCTCTCTCCCTCTCTCTCTCCTTCCTGACCATTAGGTCCAGAGCTGCTTTCTTCTACCACACTCTTCTTCCATGATGTTCTGCCCCACCTCACACATTAGGAATGGAGTCAGCCATCTACAGATTGATACCTCTGAAACTGTAAGACCTAAATAAATATTTCTTCCTCTATGTTGTTCTTCTCAGGTCTTTTGATCACAGCAGGGGAAAAAAAAGCTGACTAAAACACAAAACATTCAATGATTCACCTATTTTTGAGTACTACAGTAGCATTATTTATTTTTGCAAACAGAAAAATAAGAAAATATACCAGAAACTACTGAAAACTGTTCCTGGTGGGGGTGAGGGTTGCTGAAGCAGAGTAACAGACATGAACTTGTTCTCAGGACATCTTTCCATAAAGCTTTGACTTGTGAACTCTGAAAATGGTTTACAAAGTCAAAAGGTAATTTTTAAAAAGCCCTAAAGTAGTTGAGCATGGTGGAACACACCTGTAATCCCAGAGGCTTGGGAGGTTGCAGCAGGAGGATCACAAGTTCAAAGCCAGCCTCAGCAACTTAGCAAGGTCCTGATCAACTTAGCAGGACCCTGTATCAAAATCAAATATTAAAAAGGGCTAGGGCTATGACTCAGTGGTTAAGGCCCCTGAATTTAATCCCTAGTACCAAAAAAAAAAAAAAAAAAAAAAAAAACTAAAAAAAAAAAAAAAAAAAAAAAAAAAAAAAAAAAAAAAAAAGCTTAAAATAAAATACAAATATAAATACAAATGAACCTATGTTACACTGATAACATAACTACTAGGAAAAGAATTCAAGAAAATTCTATGTGGGCTATGTTCTAATGACAAGAGCAGCTACAGAGAAATCCTCAGTTTTAGATTTGATAGGTTTGCTGTTGATGACAAGAAGTGTAGGAATAGGAATTCTGAACTATTCTACATGTACCATAAAATAGAAGAAATAGAACACTGATCCCAGGAGAGAAGAGAAGCAAAAATTTGGAACAGAGAAGAGTAGTGCTGTGGATTTGAACTGCAAGTATCTATAGGAACTCGTGATTTTTTTTTTAATGTAATCCCTAGCTCTGTCCACTGGAAGGATCAAGAAGTAGTTATACCCTCAGCTGTGAGCATAGCTTCTATTCATATGTTAAATACTATTCCCACCAGAACAGTCAGAGCTTCTTGGGGAAAACAGCTGTTCCCTCAGCTGAGGTAGAAAACATATAGGTGATCCTAGTACACTGTGCCAGAGTAAGGAGTACTCCAAGAACAAAACAGACATACCAGACAGACCAACGAGCCAGGCTGAGGAGCTCGCACTGGCCAAACCAGGAACTAACTAAAAATCAAAAAAAGTAATAACAGTAGCAACAGAATGAAAATCTCTAAGTCAGGCTGGAGCAGTGGCTCTATAGCTGGAGCACTCACCTGGCATGCACAAGGACCTGGGTTTGAACCCTAGCACCACATACACAACTAAGTGTTGGAGCAACAAAAACCTGGCGAAAAACTAAACAAAAATGATTCTCTGTTTCTCTCTCACTGTTCCTCTTAAAAAAAAAAAAAAAAAGAGGGGGGACTGGAGATATGGCTCAGTGGTCAAGCGCCCCCTGATCCAATCCCTGCTATAAACACATGCACACAGAGAAAAGGTAAATTTCACCACTTTAGTTAGTTCCCTAGCAGATGGTTCTACTGTGATGCTGTATCTCCCAACTCTGTGAGTAACGGGGAATCCTTAGAGATTAGGGTGGACATAGTCCTTAATGCTGTCAGACCTGCAAGAACCTGCATTATCACTACACAGCAGAAAGAACCAAATATACCAAGTATTTACAGCACCTCCACCCACAACACCCTTGTGCCAATACAAGAGATGAGCCCGGACCCTACAGGTCTGGACCTAGAAAGCTAGGCCAGGTAAGCCAGTGAAAGTAGTAGAGTGGCCAGGCCTGGTGATATAGAGATATCCAAAGAGTATACAGAGTCAGAACTGAGAAACACACAGGGTAACCCTGTCACCCTGGCAGAAATCTCTCCTTTCTCAATGGATTTACTGGATGCAGTAAATGAAAGGAGGAAGCACAGTTCACTTAACTGTGCCATGCATAGCTTGCTCCCCACAAACAGACCCCCAATGCTAGAGAGGGCTGCAGGTACATGAGTGTGGTTGGTGTTTATCTTTCCAGAATCAGGAAAGCAGACAGGGCTACAAGAGATAAGCACAGTTCCACTAGGATGAGATTTTCAGGGGTTTTGTTTTTGTTGTTTTGTTTTGTTTTGTTTTGTTTTAGATAAAGAGAGGGGGGCAGTGAGAAAGTGTGAGAGAGAGAGAGAGAAAGAAAGAGAGAAACAATTTTTATTTAGTTTTTCATGAGGCCTTTGCTGCTCCGAGACTTCACTGTGTACATGGTACTGGGGTTCGAACTCCCATACTCGGGCATGCCAGGCAAGCACCAAAACTGCTGAGCCACCCACCGCTCCAACTCCAATTTTCAGATTTTAATTTATATTTTGAAATGGAAAATAAAGTTACTGGATAGTGAGCTGGAGACTTCAAACATCAAGTCATAATCACATGAAGGAAGTCTAAAATTCAGGAAAGTGATAGGAACTGTAGAGAGGTATTACTGGACGTCAATGGGAGATGCAAGTCTAGATATGATGGGGCCATGTGTCCATACAGTGGGATGGGAAGAGAGGAGACAGCAGGTAAGGTGAGGGGAACAAAGAAAAATGAGGGAACCTGGAGAAAGGTGTGCTAGAAGCTGATGAAGGAGAGATTATTAGGCATCAGAATGACAACAAAAGAAGCAAGAGAGAAACATGACTTCAACAAGCTCAGAGTAAAGGTAAGTGGTGAATTAATTAAAAGCAATACTTCAAGTTAAAGGAGGAGTGTGGCTGGGATTTCCAGAGTTATTTCAGAGCATGTGTATGCATGTGAGACTTAAACCAATTTATAAGCTAGAGGGAAAAACAACTGGAAAGGAACACCACATACCACCAGGGGACATGGATGGGCTGGAGCAAAGTTCCAATACCCTGGTCTAAGACGTGTGGAAGACATATCCCAACAGAGTTGGGCATCAAGAACAGAAGTGGTATTAAGAGGGATGGGCTGTAGCTGTAGCTCAGTGGTTACGGCGCTTGCCTGGCATGAACGAGGACCCGAGTTCGAACCCCAGCACCACGCACACAACAAAGTGTTAGAGCAACTAAGGCCACGTGAAAAACTAAATAAAATTTATTCTCCCTTTAAAAAAAAAAAAAAAAGACCAGAAGGAGGGAAATGGAGAGAATGGAAATTCAGTTTGAAGTGCAGGGCCCTCACCTTTTGTAAGAACTACTACACACCAAGTTCCCAATGTCTAAGACCAGGTGCAGAGAGCTGATGCAGCTTCCAGACACACTAACTGCAACTCAAATATAAAAACAAGTGCAAAACTGAGAATCCTCAAACCCTGAAAAGTTGGTACCAAAATCTATACCAATAGAAATGATGCTACAGGACACAGAGTTAATAAAACTTCTGAGATTCAGACAGGCCCAACCAATAGCCTCACAGTGCTGAAAGGGGACAGTTCTCTATGAGAACTGACCAGTAGGGGCTGGAGAGGTGGCTCAGCAGTTAAGGCACTTGCCTGGAATGCACAAGGACCTGAGTTCAAACTCCAGCACCATGTACACAACTAAATGTCGGTGAAATGAAGGACAGATGGAAAAATAAATAAAAATTGATTCTCTCTCTCACACTGTCCCTCTTTAAAAAAAAAAAAAGAAAGAAAAAGAACTGATCAGTAATCTTCAACACTGAAAACTAAGAACACCAAAATTTTAAAAAATAAATTAACTCAAAAGATGAACCCAAGAACAACCATTATTTCTAGGAGAATTCTAGGACTGGGAATTGGTCAAAGGGGTCTTGAGGTTTACCTGTTTACAAAAGGAATGGATTCTATTACTTGCTAAATAAAAATCAATAGGAGGCTAAGGCAGAAGGATCACAAGTTTGAGACCTTCCTGTGCAACTTAATGAGACCCTGTTTCAAAATAAAATAAAAGGATGGGGATATAGCTCAGTGACACAGCACTTGCCTACCATGAGTAAGGCCCTAGGTTCAATCCACAGTACTGTGGGGGAAAAAAGTTAATGAACATCTTCAAAGAAACACTTTCTGGAGTAATACTTTTATAATATTTCAGGTAGTATAAAGGATCAAAAGAATTATTTCCTAAATTAGGCTCCTCCAAATAACAATCTCTCAAAGGGTTGACAAACAAACTAGAAAAGAAAAGGGCTTTGTGGTCGCATTAATTTGGATTAAATTACACATTCCTTCACTCCAGGATCTCTAGGTTAGAATGACATAGCTCATCCACACAGAACAGTCACAGAAATAGGGACCTTGACCAGGAGACCACCAAACCTTAACGTAAGCTTTATTTATTTTTAATTCTGTGGCCGATGGCCTTTAAGGAAGATAACCCCATTCTTTGGTTTTTACACTAAGACTCCCAACAACATCAGCATTACCACAGAATTTCAACTCTCTTTTCCTTATTCTAAATTCCCTGTTCTGTTCTTAAAGTACAACCTCCACCTTTGGGAGATTGGGTAGTTTGAAACCTTTTCAACACGTGACACAACACTACGCTACAATAACAATTTAAAACTAGTGTCATTTATTCTGGAAATACTATTCTAATATTAAGTATTTGCAATACAGCAAAAAAAAAAAAAAAAAAAAAAAAAAAAAAAAAAAAAAACCTCATACACAGAAGTACCTGGGCATGTGAGTTGAGCCCAGTACAAATGCAGGAGAGCAGCCAGATCAAAGGCAGGTGCCAGCAGAAGTAACACCTGTACCCACACCACAGCCACTCCCAGAAGTTTTCAGGGAGCATTTTAAATCCCCTCTTTTTTTTTTCATGTGTATTTTCTAACTTTCCTCAACATAACTTCTAATAAAACATTCAGGGAGCAGGGCTAGAGTGGTAGCTCAGAAGTTACAGCACTTGCCTGGCATGTGCAAGAACACAGGTTCAAAACCCAGCACCATGTACACAACAAAGTGTCGGAGCAACAAAAGCCACACAAAAAACTAAATAAAATTGATTCTCTTTCTCTCACCCCCCCCGAAAAAAAAAAACAATTTTTTTTCAAGATTTAAAAAAAAAAATCTCATAGACATCTCTGGTCACCATTCTCAAGTAATTCCACCAGGAATGAGGTTGAAAGACTAGACGCAAAGACAGCTGCAGCACGGTTCACATAGCATTAACATGACCAGGACCTGTGCCCATTCTGAAGCAGAATGGGCAGTCATTCTAGAAAACTCAGCAGATACCTACCAAGGCTAAATAGGGACTTGTAAGACTTGCTGCATGAAAACACCAAGGGAAGGGCAACATAGACAGTAGCTATCATCTGTGGAAAAGCTAAAATTTTCAATGTAGGGGATCAGGGTGCTGACAATGTGGGCTGGGGGAGCAGGAGTATGAAGGAACTCTGTACTTTTGCTCAAATTGGCTGTGAACCTAAAACTACTCTGAAAAGTAGTCTATTTAAAAAAAAAAGTAGGGGGAGAGGCATAAATCAGTGCACTTATATTTCCATAAAATACCTCCTCAGTGATACATAAGACACTGGTGACAGCAATTATGTAAGGTAGGGGACAAATCAGACTCGAGAGCAGAGTAGGGGCTTGGCCATAGCTGAAAGGACACTAGTTCCTGCATGCTCCTGTATCCTTTCTATTCTGAACTCCGGGAGGTACCTAGACAGGTTTTATTGCTTCTGCTGTTTGGTGAGTTTGGGGCTTCTTTTCCTTATGCAGGGAAGAAGTACAAAGGCTTCAGGAATGAGGCTTCCCCCACTCACACAGGTATTTAGTGAAGTTACTGGTCACCATGGCCACCTGCACAAGCCTTACTACCAGTCATTCAAGTACTAGCTTCAGCCACATGGCTTTAGGCTCAGTCACACTGCCTGCAAAACAGAACAAACAATGTGGAAGTTTGTTCTCCTGGGAGAACCTGAGCTTCCGAAGTGACATTTCTCCTACTGTATTCTGCATTGCCCTAGGGACGCCCAGATAATGCTTAAGTATTTTTAGGTCACAGCTAGTCCTACCTACCCACTTACTGTGGAGCTCTGGCAACAATGGAACAGGAAGCTCTGATAAGCCTGCCAAGCAGCAGGCATACTGGTGGGAGCGGGAGGGGGAAAGTATGCAAACACTGTTGCTTCCCAAAACCACCAGGTCACAAAGCCTTCAGGGGCTAGAAGGGAGGTGGGGATGGGAGGTGATCAGACCAGACATGTATTCCAGACCCTGCTCCACAGCTTGTAAGGGTGCTGATTCTCCCTGAGAAAGGATTCTGGTCCAAGCTACAGTGTGGCCTGGCAACCTGCTGAAGACTGAGGTCCTGGAAGGTTTCCTTCCCAGTATCTACTCTCACTGGTTCAGTGATGAAAAAGACTACCTGACTTCTTATCCAGGCCCCAGAGGGTCAACTGCATCTGCTATTAAGTGGCCAACACCACAAAACTAGTGAAGAATGGGTCAATAAAGACACAAAAGTTATGCCAGAAAAGGAGGGAGGGAGGAAGCAGGAGTCCCTTCCAGTGCACAACACAGTAATAACACCCACAGATCAGTGTGGGGCTTTGCTTTCAGAAGCAGAATGTGCCCAGACAGAATCAGGACTGCTCATTTAACTCAGGACAGCGAAACACCCACTCCAAAACTCTGCTAGTGGGAGGCCAGAAAGAATCCTTCCTTTTTTCCTTCCTGATTCAAACTATACAAGAGCTCAAGGAAACAAGGAACCGAGAAGTAGAGGCTCTTCTGCATCAGCCAGAGACCAAGCTCCCTGATCAAGGCCAACAAGGACAGGGCAGGAGACTGGAACAGGCTGGTACTTCCAAAACCCATTTGCCCCAAGGGCCTGAAACAAACATAAATGATTATTCATTGCATGAATAATTATTGAATCCAAGATTTAAACTTAATAGAGCCATGCACCTGACAATGATGATTCTGTCAACAATGAACCACATATACAATGCTGGTCCCATGAGATTATAATGTAATTGGAATAGGACATAGCTGAAGAAGAGGCAAGAAAAAAAGAATCTCCAAGAAAACTCACAGTAAAGAGTTCAGCAGATGCTTTTACAGACCTCAATGAGCTCCTTCACAAGTCTTAAGATATGATTCCAAGACCCAAAGGTTTCTTAATAGAAATCTTTTAATATAAAAAAACTCATTAATGTAAAAGAGGAATGTTCATGATGCATTATCTGCTTATGAACAGGTCTATGATGAAAACAAACAAACAAATCAAGAAAACTACCACAGACATATTTCTTTTTTTTTTTTTTTTTTAAAGAGAGAGGGACAGTGAGAGAGACAGAGAAAGAGAGAACTTTATTTCGTTTTTCACATGGCCTTAGTTGCTCCAACACTTAGTTGTGTACGTGGTGCTGGGGTTTGAACCCGGGTCCTCGTGCTTGCCAGGCAAGCGACGAAACCGCTGAGCCACCGCTCCAGCCCCCCACAGACATATTTCTGAGAAGTGATGACTCCCCAAGAAGAGACCTAGGCAGTTCCTTCAGGAAGTACTTCAGAAGGCACTAAAGTCACGGGAGATGTCATCTCCATGCATGTTAATAAGCCTCTGAAGACATTTCAAGAGCACAAGATATGGAGGTGGAAGACAATGACAGTGATAACCCTGACCCTATGTGGGCCTAGGTTGATGTGTGTCTTTGGGTCTTAGTTTTTAACAAAAAAAAGTTCAAATTTTTTTAAATATTTTAAATTTAAAAACAAAAAAGTTTATAGAATAAGGATACAAAGAAAAAAACTATTGGAGAGCTATACAAATGTGTTTGTGTTTTAAGTGTTATTACAAGAGTCAAAAAGTTAAAAAATTTACGTTTATAATGTAAAATGTTATAGTAAGCTAAGGTTAATTTATCATTGAAGAAAAATTTTATCAAAATGTAGCCTACATGTACAGTAACATCCTTGGCCTGCACATGCACTCAGCACTCACTCGTGCACTCACCAGAGCAATTTCCAGTCCCCCAAGCTCTATTCAAAGTGAGTGCCCTAAGGGCTGGAGCGTTGGCTCAGCAGTTTCGGAGTGGTGGCTCAGCGGTTTCAGTGGTTGCCTGGCAAACACAAGAACCTGGGTTCAAACCCCAGCACCACATATACAACAAAGTGTCGGCAAAGCAAAGGCCGGATGAAAATATAAGTAAAATTGATTCTTTCTCTCCCTCTTTAAAACAAAAACAAACAAAAAAATCAAGACCCTTGGAGAATAGATATACTTCACAGCTAAAGCAGGGAAGCACCATAAACCTGTAACACCTCATGGACAAGAACAAAAAGTGTTTGAAAATTATGTTTACATGTCCAAAGGATAAGTCAACTGGAAGAAGCAACTTGAGCAATGAAAAATTTTAGTAATAGATTATAAGGTATGGAATAAATATCAACAAGAATACACTAACATAAATAATAAATGAACAAATAAGTAGGAAAGAAGAACTCTTCTTTATAGGGTATTAAAATTATAGAAGACCACTGTTTTACACTAAAGCTCCTGAAATAGTCCCAACAGATCACCAAAACGGAGTCACTCATGCTAAAAGCCACCCAATCAAACTGAAGTCTGAGGCAGATCAGTTTAAAAAATAAAAAAAATTTTAAAAAAGGGAATTCTAGTCAACCTAAGTCAGTGAAATAAGGAATTTTGACTCAGCCAATCTAGTTTTGCATCATTTTTACTTACCTCAGCCAATTTTTGTCTGTAAAACCAATCCCTTTCTCAGCCCAACAGACCACTTATTCTATTTTTATAAAATAAGGTATTTCCTGATTCTTGAGTAACAAATAAAAAGTCAATTAGATCTTTAAACTAAATTTGTTATATTTTTTTCTTTTGACAAGTACAATTGTAGTTAATAAATATAGAATGGTGGTGATAGAAAATCATTCAGCAAACACCAATGTAATAATTGCTTCAGGCAAGAATAATCAATGGTTGTAAGATTAGTGGGCAAAAGTCTATAGAGAAACAATATTTACCTACTCTCAAAAGCATCTCCCTATAAGGCGCTTATTAATTACACTGGGAAACATTGTTAATTCCATGGTGGAAAAACCCTGGCAGTCACCACCCCTCAGCCAATTGATCAGTAAACACTGGCAGGAATAAGACAAATGAACATAATAAGTCTCCTGACATGAGGTGAACATAACACAGCATCACTTCTGTGGTATTTTTACCCAAAATATGTAACATGAATTTACTCATAAGGAAGCATCAGACAAAACTATAATGAGACCCCACCAGAGCAGAGGCACACACCTATAATCCTAACAACTTGAAAGGCTTAGACAGGAGGATTCCAAGTTCAAGATCAGCTTCAGCAACTGAGCAAGACTCTGTTTCAAAACAAAAAACAAAAAGGGCTGGTAGGGTCGCCAAATGGTAGCATGCCCCTGGATTCAATCCCCACCACCTCGAAAAAAAAAAAAGCCATGGGGAGGATAAGGGACATTACTTACACTCACACACACCCCAAAAAAAGAACAACAACAACAAAAAAAGGCAATACTTTTTAAAAGTGTCAAGGTTATGAGAAACAAGAACTAAGAAAGCTGTCCCAGATAAAGAAGGCAGAGGAGACCTAACCACAAATACAATGACAATAACAGGCTGAACCCGGGCCACGAAAACAGGACATTATTGGAATAACTGGAGAAATTTAAACAAGGTCTACAGATGAGCTAATAGCAGTACCTGGTTATACAAGATGCTAACATTTGAGGTAGCTCGATGAAGGAAGTATGGGGATTTTTAATATGATATTTTGCAAAATTTTGATAGACCTGAATTATCTAAAACTCAAAGTGTTTTTAAGACCAGATGATGATGATAATAATAAATAATAATAATAATACACTGATAGTTACATTGCTAGACCCTGATTAACCGACAACAGAATGGCTCCATTCAGTTGCCAGCATTTGAGCCGCATGCCTGACCCTCACTCTCCATAACCCCATGGCTGCTGGCTGCTCAAAGGACCAGAGCTCCACAGGCTCCATATCTCATTTTGCAGCTCATAATATAATGAGCCAACTGCTCTAAGATGACCCGCTCTAAAAGATCTCAAAAGAGAACACTGGGGGCTAGAGCGGTGGCTTGTCGGCTGCAGCAACTTGCCTGGCAATGTGCAAGGACCCAAGTTCAAACCCCAGCACCATGTACACAACTAAGTGTTGGAGCAACTAAGGCCATGTGAAAAACTAAATAAAGTTGTTTCTCTCTTTCTCTCTCTCACTGTCCCTCTCTCTTTAATTAAAAAAAAAAAAAGAAACAACTTGGAGTTGTCGTAAGAAGATGGGGAAGAATAAAACATGCACAAATATGAAAATAAGAGAAAAATTAAAAATCAAATGTTACTTGTGAAATGTTAAAATTCCAAAGTTAATCATTTTAAACATGAGTTTTAACTTACATCATCCATTTATTCAGTAAGTGCTGGGATCCCCACTGAACAGGTAGACAAAAGTCCCACCTTGCCTGGGTAAGTAAGACAATACCCAATGCTACAGTGGAAAACTCATGGTGACCAACTTAGGGCCAGTGATGGGGCTAGCCCCAGCTCTGCAAGCTGGATTTCCCTCATTCTTACTCTGCCTGCAGAAAAGAGCAAAGCAGCGTGAGGCACAAAAAGAGAAGACCCAAAAAGGCAGTATACTCAAGTACAGGTACTGTACTTGAGAGCTGGGAGTACACAGCCACCTCATACAGGACAGAGAGCAGAAACCAACTTGCCTAGGGACACGCTGAGGCAACCACAGAGCAGATGGCACAGAGATCCTAGATGGGCAGGGCATCTTGGTATAAAGGGGTGACAAGGTCTAACAAAAGCACTCACAAAGACTCTAGGACACATTAGAGAGCTGCAGCAGCAAGTCTGACCACATTGGTGCTACACAGGTCACCTCTGTTTCCGGGCTTCTCTGATCCTAACCTGAACCATTTTAGTTCACAGATTGACTCTCCCAGTCCCCTCCTTGCCCTCCTATGCAGAGGACCCCTCCTCAACCTCCTGGACCCCTCCTTTGTTTCCTGAGTAGAACCCACAGGCTCAATCCCAGGACCTCTTCTCTCCTCTCTCTGCACTCTCTGCCTCAGTGATACTCACCTAGTCTACTGCTTTCAATGCATCTAAATGCTAATGATTTTCAAATGCTTTTCAATTCACTTTCTCCGCAGAATTCCAGACCCAAGTCCACTGTCTATTGGTAACACCACCTACATTGCTGTGTCAGCCTCTCAGATCATCAAAGCTGCTGCCGATCCAATCACCCACAGAAGCTTCCCCTCCTGTGCACTCATGATTGTCAGCTCCATCCTTCCAGTTGCTTGGCAACAAAGTATGAGGGGGAGAAAAATATACAATTACATTTAAAATTCCAAGTATGAAAAACATATAATTTATTACTAAACAGTTATTATATAGCAATAAAATATAATTTATTACTAACTGTAATAAATACTAAACAGTATAGATATCCAAAAAAATCTTTAGAAACCAGCAAAAGAAAGACTGGAGCAGGGGCTCAGCAGTTGGAGCACCTGCCTGGCATGAGCAAGGACCCAGGTTCGAACCCAGCACCACATACAGAACCAAGTGTCAGAGAAACAAAGGCCAGATGAAAAACTAAACAAAGTTGATTTTCTCTCTCTTAAAAAAGAAAGAAACAAACCAGCAAAGGAATTCAGTACTAGTGTACAGAACCTATTGAATAAAATTCTACAGATCAGGGGCTGGAGTGGTGGCTCAGTGGTTACAGCGCTTGCTCAGCATGCGCCAAGTACAGGAGTTCAAACCCCAGCACCCATGTACACAACAAAATGTCTGAGAAATGAAAGTCACATGAAAAACTAAATAAAAATTGCTTCTCTTTCTCTCTCTCACTATCCCCTCTTTCTTAAAAAAAAAAAAATTCTACAGATCATAAAACAAAATTTGAGTAAATTAGACACAACCTGTTCTTAGAACGTATAGAGATGTTAACTCTCCCTAATCTAAAATACAAATTTAATACATTTTTAAGGAAAATTTCAACAGAAATTTTGTATGGAAAAATTAATTTCCAAGAAAAGTCACGGGAGGAAAAATGATTAACTCCTAGTCCTACCAAGTGTTACAATGTATTATATAAAGTCATGATAAATTAAATAGCTCAGTATTGGCAAACAAATAAATGGTTCAGTATTTATAAATAAACAGAATGGAAAAGGGGAAAAACCCAGAAACATATACAGGGCCAAATCAGAATCTAAAATATGTCAAAAGTGAATGGAAGGGGTTGGAGTGGTGGCTCGGTGGCTCCAGCGCTTGCCTGGCAGGTGCAAAAACCAGGGTTCAAACCCCAGCACCACATACATAACTGTTGGAGAAACAAAGGCCAGATGAAACAATAGATACTCTCCCACTCTCTTCCTCTCTCTCTTTAAAAAAGAAAAAAAAAAAAAGAGAGACTCTTTGTAAATGAGGAAAATGAGCATTTGGTCTATGATAGGAGTTGGAATAAAATTTTTCCAGTTTGTCAAAAAAAAAAAGTGAATGGAAGCCTGGTGAGGTGGTGCCTGACTATAATCCCAGCTACTCAGGAGGTTAATACAGGAAACTCAAAAGTTCAAGGTTAGTCTGGGCAAATTAGGGAGACCTATCTCAAAACGTAATAATTTAAAAAGGGCTAGAGGCATGTAGCTCAGAGGCAGACTGCTCCTAGTTTCAATTCCCAATACCAAAAAAACAAAGTAAGTGACATATCAAAGAAATCCAAAGTAAAAAAGGTAAAAGTACCAAAATATTTAGGATTATTGGCTAGAACTTGGGCTGGGATCAGGTTCCCTTAGACAAGATGGCAGTGAGAGCATAAACTGGAAGAATCTCTCTGAGGCCAATGTAGCAACATCCATCAAAACTAAAGACCCAGGACTGGAGCAGTGGCTCAGCAGTTAAAGCACTGCCTGGCATGTGTGAGGACCCAGGTTCAAACCCCAGCACCACATATACAACTGTGTGTTAGAGAAACAAAAACCAGATGATAAATAAAAGCGATTGTCTTTCTCTCCCTCCCTCCCAACGCCCTCTCCCCAACCCCTCCAAAAAAAAAAAAACTAAAAACCCTAAAAACTCTTTGACCAAGTAATTCCTGTTCTGGGAATTCATCCAACTAATATTCATACACATATTCCAAGAAACACACAGAAGGGGCTACAGTGGTGGCTCATTGTTTAAGGCACTTGCCTGGTATGCACAAGGACCCACGTTCAAACCCCAGCACCACATACACAACTAAATTTCGGAGAAACGAAGGCCAGAGGGGAAAATAAATAAAAATTGATTCTCTCTTTCTCTCTGTCTGACCCTCTCTCTCTCTTAAAAAAAATGAGAGAAAAAGAAACACATAGAAGTAGCATCATTTATGACACTGCCAGACTAGAAACAACTTAAATACACCCCCTTATGGACTCATTAAGTAACAATGTTAAGATCTACAGGACAGAATGGCAGTTAGGAAAAATCTTGGCAATATTTCAGTCACTGGAAAGATTCTGAAAATCTACACCGCAAGCAGGCAACATCCAGACCTAATAAGTTATATCTCTAAGGGCAGGGGCCCAACAATCTGCATTTTAAAGTCCCTAGTCATTGCAAGGACAACCAAAATGGAGAATCTCAGGGTGAACCACTCTAAGACAAGCCTAGGTTCCCTTGCTCATCAGCAACATGAGCACAGACCATTTTCCTTAACTGCAAACTGGAAACAGTCTACTTCATGGAACTGTTAAGACTGGGAAAAACCCATCTGTCACCAAGGTAAAGGATCCCAGGCAACATTGAAATGGCTACCTCTAGGAAAAACAATTCACTTCAATTACTCTTGTGTAACTTTTGAAAATGTTACTCTCTTAATCAAACTCCAAGGAACAGGGCAGAGGACATGTTAAATAAAGCACATCATGGGTAACAATCAAAAATAAAGGCAATGGCAAAACCAACAGTACCAACCAACCTGATTTCTTTTTGTTTTGTTTTGCAATGTTGTAGATCAAACCCAGGGCCTTGCCTCTGCTAGGCAAGGAAGCACTCTGCTACTGAGCTACATTCCCAGCCCAGATTGATTTCTTTTAACACAGAAAAATAAAATTGGGGGGCTGGAGCAGTGGCTCAGCGGTTTTGGCGCTTGCCTCGCATGCACAGGGACATGAGTTCAAACCCCAGCACCACGTACACAGCATAGTGTCTGAACAACGAAAGCCAAATGAAAAACTAAATAAAATTGATTCTTTCTCTCTCCTTTTCACTGTCCCTGTCTCTTTTTAAAATAAAATAAAAACTGGGGGGGGAGTACTGGAAATTGAACCCAGGGCACTTCACTACTGGCTACATCCCCAGCCCTTTTATTTTGAGACAGGGTCTCACGAAGGTGTTGAGGGTCTTGCTAAATTGTTGAGGCTGGTCTCAAACTTGTGATTATCCTATCTCCACCTCCTGAGTCTCTGGAATTATAGATGTACACCATCATACCTGACTCAACAAAGAAATTTTGAGGGGGAAAGAAAAAGAGAAGGTCAACTATGAGCCACTGGTGTTTGCAGTCTTATTTGTAGTCTATTTCAAACAATTTTTTTTAAAATTGGGACACTGAGAAAACAAAGTTTAAACACTGGCTGAAAACATTAACAGATGAAATTATATGAAGAAAATTTGCTTCAAAATAATACAGGACAGGGCTGGAGCAGCAGCTCAGCGGTTACAGCGCTTGACCAACATGCGCGGGTTCAAACCCCAGCACCCATGTACACAACTAACTGTCAGAGCAACGAAAGCCATGTGAAAAACTCAATAAAAAATTGATTCTGTCTCTTTCTCTCACTATCCTTCTCTCTTTAAAATAAATAAATAAATAAATAAATAAATAAAATAGGACAGGAAAAAATGAGGTGTTGCTTGAACTGGACAATGAATACCCAAGAGTCTTATACTCTTATATAAACTGTGGCTTCTATTTCAAATTCTACCCAACAATTCTTTTGCGAGGCATAAATATTACTTTCTTAATGTTAAAAGAAAAACACTAGCATAAAACATTCTGAAAATATTACAAATAGAAGATGTTTGTTTGGTTTAGATTAAAAAGTATCTCTTAGATAATCTGGTTATAGTTGCATTTTTCTTCACATGTTCAGTCCACTGATGTAGTACCACTATAATTCCCAACAACTCTGGCCCTACCTTCTAACTGTAGAATTTTTTTTTTTTTTAAAGAGAAAGGGACAGTGAGAGAGAGAAAAAAAACAGAGAATCAATTTTATTTAGTTTTTCATGTGGCTTTTGTTGCTCCAACACTGTTGTGTACGTGGTGCTGGGGTTCAAATCCGCATCCTCACACATGTCAGGCAAGTGCTATAACCACTGAGCCACTACTTCAGCCAGGCCCTAACTAGAATTTTTAAGCAAAGTACTTGCCCCCAATAGATCTCAATTTCCTCGCTAGTAAAAAAGAAGATCGGTGGTTCCCAAAATTTTGAAATACACATGCCTCTTCCTTCTTCCCCAACCTGCTTGCTCCCTGAATACCAGGTCATTTTCTAATACAGCTTCGGTATCCAACAAACTAATATTAATTGATGATTTTAAAAAATGAAGCCAGTAAGCTTTATTATAAGACAAAATAAATGAATCACAAAATAAAAAATAAAAACGCAATGTGTCTAGAGGGAAAGAAAGTCCTCTTAACAACCCACCTCAGGTTTACTTGACCTGTGATTTAAATCAACTCCTCTGAAGGCCTCTTATGTCTGAACTTCCTTAGGGATGAAACAACATCATGGTGAATCACTGGCAAAATGAAAAGGCAATGATTCCTTAAGGTGAGACTGAGCCTAGTGGACCAATGCTCAATCCCCAGGTGGGAGTCCAAAGAACTGAATCTAAGGGGGATGGGAAGACAACCTCTATCCCTGGCTTTCTACTCCTTACTCTCTCTCATTGTGTGCTATGCAGCACAAACCCCTGTCCAAGAACAAGAGCCACTCCAGGCATACAACATTCAACAGCACATAGGATACAATATTCAGCAAAAAGAAGACATAGTGCCATAAAAGCTTCCAAATATACGTATGTTTAGATATGTATATGTTTACGTGCATAGGGGAAATTGTAAAAACAAAAAAAAAATCCCAAAAAAGTAATAGGAAGCAGTGGGATTTTTTTTTCCCTTTATATACTTGTTTTCCAAATATTAAATATTGAGTATAATCAGGAAATGCCTTTTTTTTTTTAAGTAAAGAGAAACAGACTAGCTAGTGCCTATTTGAGTCATCACAGTATCAGAAATCATGCTAAGCAGGTCTTTTTAAGTATTTACTTCATTCAACTTCACCATAGCCTACAGGATGGGCATGAGGTGGGCATTGTGATTATGCCCTGTGACTCTACCAAAGAGCTTCCTGCAATGGGTACCTGAAAAAAAGCCTTGACCAGCAAGAACCTATCTGAAAACAAACTAAGGAGCCTAACTTTCTCAGTGTGACTATATAAGGAAAAGCAGCCTAGGGCCCAGAGTTTAGGCCTCTTTGTCTGCTCTGAGAACCCACCTAAGAAACACCAAGAGGCACAGATGTTTTAAGTGGTAAATATTATAAAATAAGTGCTAATATCTTCCCCTGCCAAATATTCATGTGTTGAAGCCCTAACCCTCAAGGTGTTAATATTGAGAGGTGGGCCTTTAGAAGATGATTAGGTTGTGAGGACAGAATCCTTCACGAATGGGGCTAGTACCCTTATAAAAGAGGCCCCAACAAGCTCAGTGGTCCTTTCTATCACATGAGGACTCAGCAAGACAGAGGTATATGAACCAGAAATTAGGCCTTTACAAGACAGGGTCTCCTGGCACCTCGATTTTGGACTTCCAGTCTCCAGAACCATGAGCAATAAGTGTCTACTATTTATAAATCATCCAAGTTATAGTATTGTATTACAGCAGCCTGTAAGGACTAAGACACTGAGCAAAACCAAAGAAAAGATGCTAAGAAATGAAATCCACCACTGGAGTGCACCTCTCACACAGTGCTAGGAAGTAAAAAAAGATGGATAAGTTTCTGCCCCCAATCACTAAAGCCAAGGGAATAGTCAGCCATAAATACATAAAGTGAAATGAAATGCAAATTCAGAGAAGACATGATTACCTGCTAGGCAGAGCAAAAGTGCAGAGTGCTGGAGAGACCTTACTGATGAGGTAGAAATGAGCAAGCATGGAGGAGAGTGAAGAGCCTGCAACCGCTGAGGCAGGAGGGAAAAGACTAATAGAGATGGAGCATCCACCAACAACAGTACCATTAGGAAACCTGACACTTCTCTTCCCAACAATGCCACTCCCTTCCCAAGAAGCACCTAAGTCCCTGTAACAGCTGGGTACAATGGCACACAAGCAAAAATAACAGAAAATACCAGCTGCTACCATATGAAATGGTTCATGTATAAAACAGTTCCATGATACCTTCTTCTCACACTGCCCCTACTCTGCTTCCCAAAACAAGAGAGGAAGGACTGCCTGGTTGACATAGGCTCATGGAGGCACCCATTCAACACCAACAGCATGGGAATACCATGTCTCTCATCCAAAGGACAAGAAGACACCCAGTCCCAGAGCTCAAGACAACTGTTTTCAGATGATAACTGACATTATTTGATACTCTGTTTTCCTTATTTTAAAGAATTCTGTTCATGGGGCTGGAGCAGTGACTCAGCAGTTGGAGTGCTTGCCTGTCATGGACCCAGGTCTGAACCCCAGCACCACGTACACAACTAAGTGTTGGAGAAATAAAGGCCAGATGGAAAAATAAATAAATAAAATTGATTATCTTTTTTTCTCTCTCTCACTTTCTCCCTCTCTCTTTAAAAAAAATTCTGTTTATGATTTATACAAGGAAAAACCCAGAACTAGCACAGCCTTTCAGATTTTCATAAGCATCCAGCACCATCAATGCCACTCATTCCAATAATGTTCCACTACCTTGCAGTGACACCTGCAGGTTGAGGGCCTAAACTGCAGGTACTGTAAAACACATGCTGTGAAGGGAACCAACATCAAACCCTGAAAGAGATGGGACCCAAGAGGCAAACCCACCCTAACAGGCAGCTCTTGAGAGATGACTGATTATGACTGGATGCCAGATGGTGCAGACTCTGTGTCCCTCTCCTTCTTCAGCACTAGTCATGTCCACAGGCACTCGTCACTAATCAAGTATAACATAAACAATGAGACCCAAATTGCATTTTTATAGTCTTATCTATGGACAACTCTCCAAACTGTGAAGACTGGAAGCACATTCTTCAATACTATCCTGTACAAACAGGGAAATTTTTCTGCACCCAACTTCTCTCCTCTAAGGAACAGGATGGCACTTTAAGTACTGGGGCTGGTGGGCTGGCAGGATGCCAAGTGGGCTGGCGGGCTGGCTTGATTTCTTTTTACCCTTGAGTCAGGCTCATTTTGTTGCTCAAGCTTAAGTTTATTTTGAATTTGTGGGCTCAAGAGATCCTTCCAGGGCTAGAGCAGTGGCTCAGTGGTTATGGCGCTTGTCAGGCATGCACAAGGACCTGGATTAAAACCCCAGCACCACATACACAACTGAGTGTGGGAGCAACGAAAACCAGATGAAAAACTGAATAAAAGTGACTCTTAAAATGACTCTTTCTTTCCCTCCCCTGCTCCTCTCTCACTGTCCCTGTATATCTTTAAAATACAAAACAA
Organism: Aplodontia rufa; assembly: GCA_004027875.1. Lineage (NCBI taxonomy): Eukaryota > Metazoa > Chordata > Mammalia > Rodentia > Aplodontiidae > Aplodontia > Aplodontia rufa. The sequence goes on along the minus strand of PVKS010000382.1, from coordinate 24,195 downwards.
AAACAAGAGATCCTTCCACCTCAACTGGGACTTTAGGCACACACCACCATGCCAGGCTCAGCTCTGGGGCACCTCTGATCTTGACTAGATGCATCCAAGCAGTAATAGTAGGGTAGAAGCAAGAATGAAATTCAGGGCAGTAGTAGCTTACTAGTCAGAGAAGTACTAAAATCAGAGTGATAGCAAAATTACACCTAATTAAAACTTCCCTAACAGATCCCAATTTTAAAAAATGTGATTTTATGTATAAAATGTGTATTATGAAGTATAAAAATGTATATTAGATGGATCCAAAAACTGTGGTACATTTATACCATGGAATTTTACACAGCAATTAGAAACAATGATATTGCAGCCTTTGAAGGTAAATGGATGGCTATGGAAGAGATCATGCTGAGTAAAACCAGCTTAACCCAGAGAACTAAGGGTCGATTGTCTCCACTCATCTGTGGAGGTGGAGGAGACCCTGGACAGTGAGAAAGTTGGTCTATTATCATGTGTTAAATCCAGATAAGATGTAATACTATACAACATAATCTTTTTTTAGAGATATTGTGGGAAGGGGAAGGGAGGGATAAGGATGGGTAATTGGGGGGGCACTCCTGGGGGTAATTGTAATATCCAGAATCTATACACATTTTATATTATTTTGTTAAAAACTTGTATGATTGTTCAAAAATTTAAAAAAACTTTTTTTAAATGTATACTAGAAAAACTTTAGGGCAGAACATAGCCCAAGGTCACAGAGCCTGAGGGTTGGGACAAAGAAGCACAATGAAGTCCGAGACTAATACAAAAGTCTCTATTGTGACAAAGGTGATTACAAGACTGTGTTTGCCAAAGGTCATAAACTATATTACAAAAAGAGTGTATTATACTGTCATGTCAATTATACTTCAATAAAACACACAAAAAGTATACCACAAACAATAACAAACAGCTCATAATAGATACACAAAATAAAAATACATAAATCTTTATTATTTTGTTTCATTTTTTGCCATTACCTATGCTGAAGTGTTTATATAAGTACATGACACAACTTTACTGTAGAATAAGAGAAAGGAGTATCTGATAAAGGAGTATAGAACCAGCAACAAACATGGGCCTTGCAGGGGTTTTTGAAATCAGCAATCTAGGACCTAGGTTGTAGGCGACTGACAAAGTACTACTGACTTTTTGGACGTAGTACCGAAAAGGGATGGTGCTTAGGTATGATGATATAAAGAACAACTCTTTAAAGTATTAAATTGACAGAAGGACAGATCTAGAGTTTAAAGTACAAACTACCCTGGACACTGACAGAGGAATTTGGGGTCCTACTACAGGCAAAATGAGAAAAAAGGATGAACTCTGAAATTCTGCCAAAACACTTTTTCTCATAGCAGGATTCCAATCTGACCATAGAAAAGGTTACCAAGCAGAACTGTTAGTTTCCTGAAATACAAGCAAGTCTTCACTCTATACTTATTACTAGGGCAGAATTCACAAAACCAACCTGAATTTTAACCAAGAACCCAACTCACTAGTTCAAGAATAAAAAAAGAGAATCTGTACAAGATAATAAGATAACTCTTCTAGTCTTCTAACTGGTGATCAAAAACAAATGCTGGGCAGAGTGGTTGAAGCAAGAGAATTGTGAGTTCAAAGCCAGCCTCAGCAAGAGTAAGACCCTGTCTCAAAATAAAATATAAAAAGGGCTGGAGGGGAGGGGCTGGAGCAGTGGCTCAGCAGTTATGGAGCTTGCCTGACATACCTGAGGACCCAGGTTCAAACCCCAGCACCCATGCACAATGTGTCAGGAAAACAAAAATCAGATGAAAAAAATAAATAAAATCGATTCTCTCTTTAAAAAAAAAACATGCTGGGGATGTGGCTCAGAGATTGAGAGTCCCTGGATTCAATTCTTGGTACCAAAAACAAAAACCAAATAAAACAAAAAAATCCCCTTTGAAAATTTTTTTAGAAATTATAAAATTACAACAAATTAAAAAATTATAAAATTTTAGAAAGTATAAGATATATGCTTTTTGTGGAAAATTTTAAAATATAGTGAGGGACAAAGATGAAAAAATTCATAATTCCTCCATTGTGATAACCACCACTAATAATTTTTCCTTCTACACTTTTCCTCTGCATATATATAATGTAATAATTAATAATTTTATTATATTAATTTTATAATGAATAATATAAATTTTCAAATTTGGTATTCAACTATAAAGTTTGAATCCTCCTTTTCTCACTTAATATCATACACTGAAAACATCTATTATCAGTCACAGTTCAACCAGAGAAACAGAACCAAAAATAAGATAATAATCTCCCTTGCTTAAAGTTGGTCGATTATGGTTTTAACCCACATCTACAAATTGCTCACAACAACACTCAAAGGAGTGTTTGCATAACTGGGGACTGTGGTCTCACCAAATTAACCCATAAAACTCACCATCACAGTATCCATGTCAGCTACTGTTTTCCTCTTTTTCTTTTGGTACTGGGTATTGAACCCAGGAGTGTTCTACCACCCAGACTACATCCCCAGAGGCTAGAGGGGTTGTGGGAAGAGAGGAACACTGTCACACTGTTGGTGGGACTGCAAGCTTATACAGCCATTCTGGAAAGTAGTGTTAAGACTCCTCAAAAAACTAAGGCACAGCTTAATTTTTATGACACAGCTATCCCACTACTAGGTATTTTTCCAAAAGAGCTAGAATTGGCTTATTACAGAGATACAGCTTCATCAATGCTTATAGCAGCTCAATTTACTATAGCTAAACGATGGAACCAACCCAGATGCCCCTCATTGGACAAATGGATCCAAAAACTGTGGTGTATATATATATGTATATATAATGGAATTCTATTCTACTATCAGAGAGAATGATATCATGGCATTTGCAGCCAAATGGATGGAGATGGAAAAAATTATGCTAAGTAAAATATCCCAAACTCAGAGACTCAAGGGCCGAATGTTTTCTCTCATATGTGGAAGCTAGAATACAACCGGAAACAGAGTGAAAGTTGTAATAACATCAACATGGGTGAATTATTACATGAGCAAGGGGAGCCTTGCCTATGACGTTGGGGGACAAAGGGAGGGGAGTGGGGGGGAATAGGAGGATCATCAAGGCAGATGGAGGGTGGGAGTAGGGGGGTTATAAACCCAGTGGGGAACCTTCGACTTCCATGAAAAGCCCAACTAACACAGGGAGGTAAAGTAGGAGGAAACATGGGATTGGGGGAAATCTCAAGGGGGGAGACCATGGTCTGGCATCAGCCTCGGACCGCTCTGTCAGTATGTACGTGTTGACGAATCTGTGGCAACAATTCCCTCCTAAATGTAAGACTATGTTAAACAAATTTAAAAAAAAAGAATTAAACTATATTTACTCTGCCTGTGCTCTATAAATGCAACAAAGCCTAGATGACAGCACATATATTTACATCATGGTTTACAGAATATTCTAAGCCCACTGTTGAAATTTACTACACAGAAAAAAAGACTACTTTAAAATATAGCTGAGCTTGGGGCTGGAGCAGTGGCTCAGTGGTTACGGCGCTTGGCTGGCCGTAACACAGGTTCAAACACCATCACCACATACACAACAAAGTGTCAGAGCAACAAAAGCCACATAAAAAACTAAAACTGGAGGCTGGAGCGATGGCTCAGCAGTTACAGCACTTGCCTGGCATGCGCAAGGATGCGGATTCTAACCCTAGCACTACCTACACAATGAAGTGTTGGAGCAAGGAAAGTCACGTGGAAAACTAAATAAAACTGATTCTTTCTCTCATTGTCGCTCTCTCTTTAAAAAAAAAAAAAAAAGAAAGAAAGAAAGAAGGGCTGGAGCAGTGGCTCGGTGGTTACGGCGCTTGCCTGGCATGCACAAGTAGACGGGTTCAAACCCCAGCAACCCAAGTACACAACTAAGTGTCAGAGAAATGAAAGCCATGTGAAAAACTCAATTAAAAAAAAAAAACAAAAAACTGATTCTGTCTCTCTCTCTCACTGTCCTTCTCTCTTAAAAAAAAAACTGATTCTCTTTAAAAAAAATTATATGTACACACGTGTGTGTGTGTATAATATAGCTGAGCTCACTGATGACGCACACACACGTGTGTGTGTGTGTGTGTGTGTGTGTGTGTGTGTGTGTGTAAAATATAGCTGAGCTCACTGATGACGCACCGGGTCATCCAAGAACTCTGATAGAGATGTATAATGGGATTAATTGTTGTTTTCACATCTAATACAACATCCATTCGTTAGCCAATGGTAAAGGAATAATTTCAACCAACTTTTTTTTATATTATTTATTTATTTTGGCAGCACTAGGGATTAAACTCAGGGGTACTTTAACACTGAGCTACATTCAAGCCTTCTTTCTTTTGAAACAGGGTTTTGCTAAGTGGACAAGGCTGGCCTCAAATTTATGATCCTCCTTCCTCTGCTTTCCAAGTAGCTGAGATTATACACATACACTACCATACCCAGCTAACTTTGACTTTCAAGTCACATTATTTAAAAGTAAATTTTGTAAGGCTACACCTGGACCTGAGCAAAGTAAACTGAAAACCTTCTGGAAACGATTCACCATTCTAAATCTCATTTTTTAAAAAAATTGTGGGGCTGGAGTAGTGGCTCAGTGATTATGGCACTTGCCTGGCATGCACACGGATGTGGGTCTGTACCCCAGAACCAGGTATGCAATGAAAACCAGATGAAAAACTAAATAAAATTGATGCCCCCAACTCCGTCTCTCTCTCTTAAAAAAAAAATTGTGATTCATCGAAAGAGGTCAAAATATCAACATTAATAGGTATTTGGAAGAAATTTATTCCAATCCCCATGCATGCTTTCAGGGGACCAAGACTTCAATAGAGGGGGGCTGGAGCAGTGGCTCTGCGGTTACAGTGCTTGCCTGGCATGCCCGAGGACACGGGTTTGAACCCCAGCACCATGTACAATGACTTGTCAGAGCAACGAAAGCCACATGAAAAACTGAATAAAATTGATTCTCATCTCTCTTTCTCTCACTGTCCCTCTCTCTCTTAAAAAAAAAAATAAAAAAAGACTTCAATGGAGGAATTAACTGCAGATGTGGTGGCAATGAAGAACTAGAATTAGAAGTGGAGCCTGAAGATGTTACTGAGATCTCATGATAAAACTTCAACAGATGAGGAATTGTTTCTTATGGATGAGCAAAGATTTTTGAGATGGAAATCATTCCCAGTGAACATTGTTGAAAGACATCAAAGGATTTAGAATATCACATAAACTTAGCTGATAAAGCAGCAGCAGGGTTTGAGAGGAATGACTTAATTTTGAAAGACGTTCTGTGGGTAAAATGCCATCATTTGCCACAGAAATATCTTCAATGAATGGAAGAGCCAATCAATGTAGCAAAATTCACTATTACCTTATTTTAAGAATTTGCCACAGCCACCCAAACTTTTAACAACCACCACCCTGATCAGTCAGTAGCCATCAACATTAAGGCAAGACACTCCACCAACTCTATTACAGTATAATGTCAACATAACTTTTTTTTTTTTAAGAGAGAGGGAAAGGGAGAGGGGGAGAGACAGGGAGAGCGAGAAAGAGAGAGAATTAATCTCATTTATTTTTTCATCTGGTTTTTGTCTCTAACTGTCCAGACTGGACAGACATAGTCTAGTTCACAGAGCAAGCTTCCAAAACACAAGTTACACAGTGAAGCAACTTAGCCTGAGCCACAGCTCCTGCATTATACCAGAATAACAGTAAACTCGAAGAAGATTAGCAGCTGTAAGACATACACAAAAATTCATACTAATGAGAAAAACCCACAAGTGGGCGGACCCTTATCCTGCTAATCAAGTGGGACCTACCCAAAAATCCATACTCATGAGAAAACCCACAAGTGGGCCTGGACCTCTCAAAAAAAGGATAAAAACCGAGGCCTGCAACCAAGAAATCTGGAGACATACTCCACAATAGAAGCGTACTGACATTGGTCCTTACGCCCATTGCATGCCTCCTCTCCATCCCTTGTAACCCGCTTGACCTGCCATCAAACCCAGCAACTCTGCACCAGAGTCTGAAGCAGCTTGCTACACAGAAACCTCGACTCTGTCTGGAGAGCGCCTGATCTCGGCTCCCTGGTGAGTGACTGCCTGCCTCCCTGCCCAATTCTTCAGCTCCCTGCAATTTGACCTCTGCTCCTGGAGAGTGCCTGACCTGACCTGCCTGACCTTTCTGTGTGCATTCTACTGGTAACCATGGACATCACACCGATGCTGGTGAGAGGACTATGAGCTTATTCTTCCTTACCTATTGCCTTGAGCTTATTGCATTAAGAATAGCCTATAAGTGGTGTGTAATTATTAGATTATATTATGTGTGCTGTGACTAAGTAAGATAAGAATATAGGAGAGTGTGATTTGTAATGTGACATCCCTTGAGAATTGTGATATTAATACCCTCGAGTGCTGTGTTAAATAAAGAATATTAAAACGGAACTTGTCTCATTGCATCTGTCACTGAACGTGCAATCTCTCAGAGAGAGTGGTCACCTGCAGGTGTAGATATCAGCGCCGCCACTCGGGCCGCACTCCTGACACTAACAGTTGTGAATATGGTGCTGGGGTTTGAAGCTGAGTCCTCACATATGCCAGGCAAGCACTCCAACCGCTAAGCCACTGCTCCACCCCTGAACATAACTTTTATTTACACTGAGAAATCAAAAACCTTCTGTGACTCATTTTATTACAAATTTCTCTTTATTGCAGTGACCTAGAATTGCACTAGTCAGGGCTTTCCAACTTGCTGACAGCAAATCAAACACCCAATATCTCTGAGGTATCCCTATATTTATCCATTTCCTTACTATGAAAATTCAGAATTCTTCCAAAATTTTTTGATGTTTAGTAATGCTAAGATAAATAAAACTGAAGGCCATATTACTAGAGACTGAATATTTGCATCTCCCCACCAAATTCATATGCTGAATCTAAAACCCAAGATGATGTTATTAAGAAATGGCACTCTGGGGGCTGGAGCAGTGGCTCAGCAGTTATGGTACTTGCCCGGCAAGCGTGAGTACGCGAGTTCAAACCCCAGCACAGACATACACAACCAAGTGTCTGAGCAATGAAAGCCATGTGAAAAAAAAAGCTCAATAAAAACTGATTCTCTGTCTCTCTCTCTCTCTCTCTGACCCTCTCTCTCTCTTAAAAAAAAAAAAAAGACAAAAGAAATGGTACTCTGAAAAAAAAAAAAAAAGGAAGAAATGGTACTATGGGATGTGATTAGGTTAAGAGGAGTTTTCCCATGACTGGGATTATGCCCTTTAAGACTCTAGAGAGTTTTCTCTCCATTTCTACCGCGTGAGAACACTGTAAGAAGACAGAGATCTATGGGCCTTCACTAGACACTGACTGCCAGCAACTTGATCCTGGACTTCCAGCCTGAATAATACATGTCGCGACTGTTATAAGACACCCTTGCTATTGTATTTTCTTTTCTTCTCTTTTTAAAAAGAGAGACAGTAAGAGAAATAGAGAAAGAGAATCAATTTTATTTAGTTTTTTTATTTAAAAAAAGAAAGACAGAGGGCTAGAGTGCTAGCTCAACAGTTACAGCGTTTGCCTGGCATGCACAAGGACCAGGGTTCAAATCCCAGCATCACATACACAACTAAATGTTGGAGCAAGGAAGGCAACATGTAAAACTAAATAAAGTTGATTCTCTCTTTCTCTCTCTCTCTCATTGTCCCTCTCTCTCTTTGAAAAAGAGAAGAAAAAAAGTTACCAGACATATAAAGAAGCAGGAAAATGTGATCCAAAATCAGGAGAAAACTCAGTCAACAGTAAAAACCAAGAAATGACAGAGATAATGGGATTCACAGATAGACTTTAAACATCTGGATGACTATCTACCCAGACAGATAGATAAAAGGATTTACAGAAAATAATACTGGCAGAAATCAAAGCCATAAAAAAAGAATCAAAGAGTACTTATAGAACTGAAAAGTACAATATCTGAAACAAAAAGTTTACTGGATGAATTTAACTAAAGATTAGACACTAAAGGAGAAAAGATAGTAAACTTGAAGACAGGACAACAGAAACTATTTCAAAGGAAGCAAAAAGAGAAAAGAGACTAGGGAGTTGGATATGAAGATGGGGGCCAGAAGAAGCGCAAAATAAACACAAAGAAAACCACACAATGGCAAATCATAATCAAATTGCTGAAACCAATGAAATATATTAAAATACAGAAATATATTAAAAGCATCCCATGAGGGAGGAGGTAGTTGGAACACAAAAGGGGTGTCATAAGTATTATATGGTATACTCTAATGCCCTAAAAAGCTAAAACCCATGAAGAAATATAAAACTAGAAAAGTAGGGCTGGAGCGGTGGCTCAGCGGTTTCGGCGCTTGCCTGGCAAGCATGAGGACCCGGGTTCAAACCCCAGCAACACGTACACAACTAAGTGTTAGAGCAACTAAGGCCATGTGAAAAACTAAATAAAGTTGTTTCTCTCTTTCTCGGTCTCTCTCACTGTTCCTCTCTCTTTAAAAAAAAAATAAAAAAAACTAGAAAAGTAAAAACAAAAGTATACATGTATATATGTATTTATAACTGTAATGCAGGGGGAATGCAGTGGAAATACAAGACCAGGGAGTGTGCAAGAGGGGGAAATCCTGATTAAAAAAGGGCAGGGGCTCAGTGGTTAAGCGCCCCTGGGTTCAACCCTCAGTACAAAAAAAAAAAAAAAAGAGAGAGAGAGAGAGAGGGAAATCCTGGATAAGGATTGGGTTCAAGTTACAATGTCATATTGTGTGCACCTATGGAAAAAAGGCAGCCCAGGGAGTGGGAATGGAGGGTATATCACATACAAGGGAACTTAAAGATGTTCCATTCACTTTTCATCAGAAACAATGCAAGCCAGAAGAGAGAAGTACAGCGAGAGAGAGAGAGAGAGAGAGAGAATCAATTTTACTTAGTTTTTCATGTGTCTTTCGTTGCTCTAACACTTTGTTGTATAGGTGGTGCTGGAGTTCGAACCCGTATCCTTGTGCATCCAGATAAGTGCCATAACCAGTGAGCCACGGCTCCAGCCCTGTGGAATAACATTCTTTAAAATATGAAATAGGGGCTGAAGCAGTGGCTTAGGGGATATGGTGCTTGCCTGGCAGGCGCAAGTACATGGATTCAAACCCCAGCACCACATATACAATGTAGTCTCAGAGCAACGAAAGACACATGAAAAACTAAATAAAAGTGATTCATTGATTCTTTCTCTCTCTCTCACTGTCCCTCTCTTTCTTTAAAAAAAAAAAAAATATATATATATATATATATATTCTGGAAGAAAAAAATGTATCAACCTGAAATTCTCCACAAAATTATCCTCAGAAGTGAAGATGAAATAAGGGCATCTTTAGACAACAAAAGCTGAAAGCATTCATCACCAACAGATCTGCACTGGAACAAATATTAAGAAAGTTCTTCAAGCTAAAAGGAAGTATCAGAAGTCTCTCTCTACCACATACCCCTCCCTGCACTTTTGGACTCCAAACCCTTATTTCGTCCTTTCTCTTCCAGAACTCCATATTCAAGACCTGTTATCCTTCTATGTCAATGCAGTTTCCCATCCAAAAATTATTTTCTCTGAACTCCATTACTTAGCTTGACCTTTGAAAGTGTAGTCTTGGGGCTAGAGTGGTGGCTCAGTGGTACAGCACTTGACTGGCATGCATGAGGACCCAGGTCCAAACCCCAATACCACATACACAACTAAGTGTTGGAAAAACAAACACCAGATGTAAAATTAAATAAAACTGATTCTCTCTTTCACTCTCTCTTTAAAAAAAAAACAAAAACAAAAAATCTAGTCTTACCCCATCCTGTCTTTACAAAATTTATTTTCTCCTACTTTATATCTTATAAGTCATTCCAAGTTGTTCACTTTGCTTCATTAACTAGAAACTAGACTCAACCCCCTCCAAACAACAAATCCCACCATTACATACAAAACAATGCACCAACAAAAAATATGGGGAGGAAAAAACCTCCCCCAAAACAGGTTGGAGTGCAAAGCATGGGAAGAAAAGAAGGGAAATGAGGCAAGAAACAGTCCTATCAAAGAGGAAAGAGTAGATTTTCCTAGAAACAAAGCAGGCTAGGAGGATCACAACTGTCCTGGAGACACTGCCACAAGTCACAAAAAAGGAGGACCAGCTCCCCTCACCCAGACCACAAGGAAAGATTATGTGACTCATTCAGAGCACCTAGAAACATCTCCTGAAAAAGGAGTATGGCACACTACAAGCCTTGATTCAGAGAAATCCTGTGGCATATTCAAGCTCTGCCACTCATTAGCTGCCAGACCTGCAGTTCATTTAAAATTCACAACAGCCCTATGAGACAGATCCTATTAGAATTACAGGAAGATTATAGTGTTTGCCCAGAGTAATGTATTCAGGAAATAAGAGAGTTAGGATATGAATCCAGGCCCCCTACACTGAACTGTCTCCTTAGGTGTACATCATACCTTGGGCATGTATGTGGCACACATACTCCAGCAATGTTCCTACAGGGTGACACTGAAAAACCAAGATGCTCAGGCTAAGCACTTGGGGGTAGGCTAAATGCTCTAATTTTGGTTCTGGCACTCAACTAGTTGTATGACTGTGGAAAGATCATTACCTTGCCCTGTAAGGGAGGAAAAGGAAGAAGACTGAAGCCAACTACACTCCCAGAGCTAAATAAATACTGAGATAAAGAATTGGTGCTTTACAAAGTAAGAACCAATTATAGATAAACCCAACCACCAGATGTCAGAGGAGAATGAAGGAAAGAGAAAGAATGAAACTGCAAAGGAGGAATTCCTACCTGGGGAGTTCTGGTGGTTCCTGAGGGACTTCAGCAGCATCAGCAGCTGCTCCTCGAGCTTCTACCTCCTCCAAGCCATGGGCCACCTCCTGCTCAGTGTCCTGAGGGCCTGAAGGCTGCACTTTGTCTGCATCCCCAGGCCCACCTAATTCTGCAGTGGAGTCAATCTCTATTTCCTGAACTGGAGCTGGGACCAGTTCCTTCTCAGCTGTACCAGTTACCACAGCATTGGCTGCTTCTTCCTTTCTTCTGATTTTCTCTTCTAGTTCCTTCTTCCTCTTCTCATCATCCTGGCGGGCCATATGATCGAAAGTTTTAAACACCTAAAAATCAAACAACAACCTAGCAGTCAGTTCATCTGTCCAATACTGTACCACACATTCTATAGATATGTAACAAAATCTAGTGAGTACAGGAAAAAGAAAAGAAAAAGAAGTAAACCAAAAATTTTTTCTTTTGGAAAAATGGAAATGTGCTGCAGCTTCCCCAAAATCTTTAACAGGAAAGTTTCAAAATCAACAAAATCAAAAACAAGCCAAGGCTAACAATATTTACACACCTAAAGGATGCAATGATGATCCTAGCTATCCTAATTTTTGTATGCCCCAATCTTGCTCACAATACAAAGAATACTCTCCTGCTACTGTAGGTTTGGGAAGGGGCCAAGAACTCAGACTCAAAAAAAAAAGATGAAAATATAATTGAACCAAAATCTTCAAAATCCACCTAGGCTTACTGAACTACTGCTACCCTCCCTACACTGCAAAAACTGAGGGGAAGCATGGGTATTTGATTCTACAAACATCCACTG
>PVKS010000382.1:0-10000 GCA_004027875.1 Aplodontia rufa | reverse complement strand
GCCTGGCATGTGTTGGGACACAGGTTTGAACCCCAGCATCACGTACACAATGAAGTGTCCGAGCAATGAAAGCCAAATGAAAAAACGAAATAAAATTCTTTCTCTCTCTCTCTCACTGTCCTTTCTCTTAAAAAAAAAAAAAAAGATTTAGTTAAAAAAATTACATATGGCAAAACAAACAGAAAAAGGTAATGTAAGCAGAGAAAAATAAATAAAATCCTACAAGGTTAGAAACTGGGACAACCCTAGACCCATTTCTATTCTGCAGATAAACTTGAAGCCCTGACTCATTTCTCTCCAACATTCATACTGACAACAGTTCAAATCCTTTGTCCTCAGATCCACTCCATCTCCCAAGGTCCCATATCTACTTAACTCCAAAAAGCAAAGCAGCAAGGACTCTCTCTCTCTCTCTCCCTCTCTCTTTCTCTCTCTTATAACCTAAAACTTCTAACACAGAACCCCCACACACACCCCAGGAGGTCTTATGATCCTCAGAATACCTACTGCCTCTGCTACTCAGTATATCCACCTCTTCTGACCTGCCCATATGCACAACCTGGAAGTCACAAAGAACTCTCAGCCAGGGGCTGGAGCAGTGGCTCAGAGGTTATGGTGCTTGGCATGCACAAGGACACAGGTTTAAACCCGAGCACCAAGTACACAATGAAGTGTCAGTGCAATGAAAGCCACATGAAAAATTAAGTAAAATTTGATTCTCTATTTAAAAAAAAAAAACAGCCACCATATGTTCTAGTACTCATTTTAGAGTCACAGAATCCTGGATTAGAAGAGATGCAGGTAACCTCCAATCAACTTCCCAGCTGACAAGAACTAAAGTGACTCTCCCAAGATTTCCCAACAAATGACATGAGAAACAGGATACAGCTAGCTTTCCCAATTCTTGTATTGAGGATTTCTACTAAGTGGCACTTCTTAAACTGAACTCCAAAATAAACACAAAGTTATCTTGGTATGTTTTGTTAATACATTATAGCATGGAATACAATTTTCACATGTATCATTCTGTCCGAGGGTCCTTCAAATTGTGCATCCTTAAGCCCTTAGAATTAGGAAGAAATATGTGAGATACCCTACACCAACTACACAAACAGTCCACTCCCCAAAATATCAGAGGAAACCTTTCAAGTTCCAGAAAGCAGCCCAATACTCCTATCTAACCCATTTCTGCCTATGTTCTCAGAAAGCTGAAGCATCCCACCTCAGGTGGAGGAATCACAGAAAGAAGTCTGTGACATCAAATCAGGAACAGAAAACAACCCTAAGAGGCAGATAAGTGGGGATGGGGAAGGGATCAGTAAGCAACCTACTCCCAACAGAAATAATGCTGTGCTGATACCAAGTCAATCTAATTCAATATTTAACGCCCCCTCCCCCAACAACCTTGCCAATATACAAAGCACCTTCACAAGCCTCCTGTCAAATGAAAACAGTTCCCCAGAATTCACCTACAGTCATCCAAAAAAATGGCCAAAGAATGTACTTTTGAAAGTTTCTTGGGGCTGGAGCAGTGGCTCTGTGTCTACAGCGCTTGCCTGGCAAGTGCAAGTGTGCAGGTTCAAACCCTAGCACCCACGTACACAACTAAATGTCAGAGCAAGGAAAGCTATGTTGAAAACTCAATAAAAAATGATTCTATCTGTCTCTGTCTCTCACTGCCCTTTTTTCTTTAAAAAAAGAAAGTTTCTTGGCTAGGTAACGGTGCTGCACACCTATAATCCCAGCAGCTCAGGAGGCTGAGGTAGGAGAATCACAAGTTCAAAACCAGCCTTAGCAACATAGCAAGACCCTAAGCAACTTAGTGAGACCCCGTCTCAAAATAAAAAATAAGCAGAGCATGGTGAAACATGCCAGTAATCCTAATGACTCAGGAGGCTGAGGCAAGAGGATCGCAAGTTCCAAGCCAGTCTCAGTAACTAAGAAAGGCCCTGAGTAACTAGCAAGACCGTCCTGAAATAAAAAATAAAAAAGGGTTGCGGGGTATGGCTCAGTGGTTAAGTACCCCCGGTTCAATCCCCAATACAAAAAAAAAAGTTCCTTAGGCAATGCTGATGGTTGAGAAACACAGGGGGGACAACACCACACCCTTATGGCCATCTGCTAGAGACTTTCCCCTTGGTTTCTGTGAAACATACTGCACTTCAATGTGATTACTCCCCAACATGTCCTCCACCTCTGATTCTTCTACCGCAAACCTCTCCAGTTCCTCCATCTCCTACAAGATCCAGTTCAACACCAGGTGAGTGGCACACACCTATAATCCCAGTGTTGTTCCAGCCTCCTTCACCAGTGACTTAGGAGGCTGAGGCAGGAAGACTGCAAGTTCAAGACCAGCCTGGGCAACTTAGTAAGACCCTGTTTCAAAATAAGAAGTAAAGAGGCAAAGAGCCTCTGGGTTCAATCTCCAATACTTCCAAAAATAAAAACTAAAATTAAAAAAAGGAAGAACAGTGGATACAGCTTAGTAGCAGAGTTATCCTCAGCACAGGGAGGAGGGAAAAGCAGAAGATTTGTAATTAAAAAAAAAATGCTTAAGCTACAAAGAATAAGCGTGTGTTCTTATCATATCATTTAACCTTGCTGAACTACCACATAAAATTCAACTCTATTTCAGAGATACTCTGAAGAACAAGTAGTAAGACTTCATTAAACTGCCATAAAGTCCTATTAAAAGTCATCTATGACAGCTCTCTGATCATTCAGAAGGTACTTGGGCCTCTGATAGGTTGAGGAATGGACTTCAGTTCTGAAACTGAACCTAATGAAACCCCAACCCCACCCCTCATTTGACCATCACTATGTTTGTATGTACTGGCTCACTCTAATCTTTGGTTTCTTCCTTAAGTCTCTAAAGTAAAACCTAATCATCATCCTGGAGCCTGCTGCAAAATTTCAGACAGTAACACGAAGCACTTCACAGATGCTAGAGAACTGTAGGAAGTATCATCAGCATTTCTATCTTCTCAGGTTCCTGCACTCAATGCACGACTGAATACTCCCTTCAATCTAATTAAAAGTCCCACCTCTCTTATAAAACCTTCTCAATTTCCTATTCCTTTCATTCCAATCAGTTCTGTCTGGTGAGGGACCTTATAGAATTCTCTATTATCTTCTGTATTTTATTTTTTAACTTAAGTGTCATAAGTAATAAAACCATTATTTAAACACATCCCCAGTGACTGTTGACGGCTGAGTGTAAAATATATTCAGCAAATGCTTATTACTACATTCAAATGGGCCCAGTCAACTTCATTCAATGAGTATTAAGTCCTTCAGGGGCTGAAGCAGTGGCTAGGCGTTGGAGCACTTGCCTGGCACACGCAAAGACCCAGGTTGAACCCCAGCATCACATACACAACTAAGTGTCCGAGAAACAACGGCCAGCCGAAAAATAAATAAAATTTATTCTCTCTTTCTCTCACTCTCTCGTCAAAAAAAAAAAAAAAAAAAAGAGTGCTTCAACCACACAAAAAAATTTAACCTGGGATATACTGGTTTAAATACAAAAATCACTACAATGAAGTACTTGTACAAGCGGCCACACCCACAGATCAACACAATGCTTCAGTCACCCTTGCCACCTCCAGAGTCTGGTAGTTCTGGGGCGTGCAGGTTTCTGCTACTGTGAATGTCCTTCCTCTCAACCCCCAGCACGATTTTCACCAACATCCAGCAGCCCTCCGCACAGTTCAGGATATGACCGCGAGCGCTGAGCAGGGCCCTCAAGAGCAGACAGACTACTTTGGACACCCCCGGGATGTCCGGCACAGGGCGGGGCTGCTCCAACCGCAAAGAACCCGGACATCTGATCCGCACTTCAAGGTACCCACAAGCCATTCGTTCGGAGTCACCTCAGCGACCCCTAGGAAAAGCCGAGGGCAGAGAGGAGCTGCGCGCAAGGTCGAGGGCGTGGGACACCGGACGGGGACAGGGCTGTGATGGGGAAAGAAGGACCCCCACGGCCCACACGCTCCCCGCCTCACCTGCAGCACCAGGGCCTGCGCTGCCCCAGGCGGGAAGCCCATGCGATCTGATGGGTGGCGCAGCAGGCGGTAAAAATCAGTTTTGCGGTAGAGGAAGCCGAAGAGCACGCGCAGAAAGTCCTGGACATTCCCCACGTGCTGCAAGATGCCAAGCAGGGCCTGGTCGTATAGCTCAGCAGCTCCAGGCTCCATGTCTCCGCTGCCGGACGGACTCTCCACCGCCGCCCCGACTCAGACCAGCCAATAAGCCACTTCCGGCGTCCGCTCCCAACGGCTCCCCCGGACGAAGAGGCCGGGAACTTCCGGTCCGCGCTTGTTTCTTCCCGCAGCCCTGGTATGCTTTTCCCGGGCCGGCCCACCAGGCTTTGCCCCCGAAGCGGCCTTCGCTAGAAGATCCTGACGTGGGATCCCATGCAGTTCCTACATGCTAGAAAGCCAGTGGTTGCTGCGCAGAGAGTGCCTGGCGGCCATGTTCCAAGCGGGCGGAAGAGTTGAGGTGAGGGTAGCGTCACAACACCGCGCGACTTTTGTCACACGGTCTTGGGTTGCTTTCCCGCGCAGGTATCAACCTCCTGGGTAAAGCTGGGACCACCGTGCTCATTTAGTTGTTAGTGGGCTAGGGAAGGGCAAGTGCGTATTTATGAGTTGTATGTATTTCTTATTGTGTCTGGGCGCAGTGGCACCTGCCTGTAATCCCAGCGACTGGTGAGGCTAAGGCCGAACCATCACAAGTTCAAGGCCAGCCTCAGCAACCTAGCGAAGCCTTAAGCAACTTAGTGAGATCCTATCTAAAAAATAAAAAGTGCTAGTATTGCAGGGACAGATGAGGCAGACAACCGAGGAATTCCAGGAAGCAGTTTTATTCGGAGCTGCAGTTTGGTCCAGGGAGCATGAGTGCCTCAAATCCTGGACCCCAAGTTTAAAAGTGCTTAGTTTTGTGCTCAGTGGGAGATTACATAACATTTAATTTTTTTCCACTTTGACAAGTCAGGCAGTGGCTTCACAAGTTTTTACAGAAATAACACCTGCACAGGGTTTTCTCTCTGGGGTAAAGGCTCATCTCATACCTCTTGTAAGTTAGATAAGCACAGCTCAGCGCTTCCCTGCCCCACAGGAAGTTAAAAACCGCAACCAACCTCTGTGTGCGCCAACTTCTGTGCAGCTCATGCAGATACCTTGGTAAAGATTTTACTGACAGAGACCAATTGAGCTAGTTTAAAGTTATATTGCCTCCAAAATTAGGGTTAGGGTCCTGAAACCCCTTCCTCAGCCTCCTTCTCTATGGATGTAGCTCAATGATAAAGCATCCCTGAGTTCAATCCCCGGTACTCTGCCCCAAAGAAAAGGGCAGCGAGTGAAAGAAATTCAAGGGGCTGGAGCGGTGGTGGTGGCTCGACAGTTACAGAGCTTGCCTGGCATTTGCAAGTACACAGGTTCAAACCCTCAGCACCAATGTACACAACTAAGTGTCGGAGCAATGAAAGCCATGTGAAAAACTCAATAAAAATTGATTCCCTCTTGTCTTTCTCACACACACACTGCCCTCTCTTAATAAAAAGAAAGAAAGAAAAAAGAAAAGAATTTCAAGGTGATTTAAGTAAAAGGACAAGAAAAGAAACAGTGCATCCATGCATCAGTTGGAAATGTCCTGTGTATTCATCATGAAATATGTCTGTGTTATGTATAGTATGGATATGCATCTACACGTCATAAGTACTTAAGTGTCTGTCAAAGTATAATATCAGAAAAAACTTTCCAGAGATAATGGTAAAGCTACTTCAAAGAGCATTTTGAGGAACTGGATGTTTACAAACATCTTAAAATATTAGAGTAAGGGGGTAGAGCGGTGGCTCAGTGGTTTCGGTGCTTGCCTGGCAAGCACGAGGATCCGGGTTCAAACCCCAGCACCACGTACACAACTAAGTGTTGGAGTAACTAAGGCCATGTGAAAACTAAATAAAATTGTTTCTCTCTTTCTCTGTCTCTCTCACTGTCCCTCTCTCTTTAAAAAAAAAAAAAAAATATATATATATATATATATATTAGAGTAAGATTGTTGGGTTGTATGCTAATCAGGTTGGTGTTCTACAGGATGATAAAACTGTAGATTATCTTTTCTAGTAGACAAATGACTTCTATCTCTACTGGACTAAAATCTGCAAGTTAACATGTATCTTTGTAGTTGTAAGAAAAGAAGCAAATGGAAGAAATAAAGGAGAGCAGTGACTCAACAGTAACACAGGTTTATTGGGGAGAAACCTGCAGAGGGGGCCCACTGGAGCCCAAGGCCCTCTTCTGCTTACAGCCTGGGGTAGACAGAGGGGGAGTTGGGGGAAGAGGGGATTAGGCCATTGTTAGAAAGTTGTCAGGGAAGAATCCGTTCTTATGATGATAGAGTGTTTAGGATTTCTTTGCATGGAGGAGTATTATCTGGTGTTTAGGGACAGGTGAGTCAGAGTAACCATGAGGTGATTCATTCTAAGATGCAAGATATATTTCAAAATTGTATTGCTTTACCTAACAGTAGTGTATGGCCTCTAATCATTTTTTTTAAATTGTGACTTTTTTTGGTCCTTTTACTTATTTTTTTAAGAGAGAGGGATAGTGAGAGAGAGAAAAAGAATCAATTTTATTCAGTTTTACATGTGGCTTGGTTGCTCCAACACTTCATTGTGTATGTGGTGCTGGGGTTCGAACCCACAGCCTCACGCATGCCAGATAAGTGCCAGCTGCGGCTGCAGCTCAGATCTCTAATGAATTTTAAATAAAGTCAAATTGAGGTAAATTGCCCTAGAGTAGTTTTTCTGAAACTTTTTAACTAGTATTTATTTATGCTCTTAAAATTAGAAGACTCCAAAAAACTTTTGTTTATATTAGATTTGTTTATCAGTATTTACTATACTTGGAAATTAAAACAAGTTTTTAAAATACCTATTCATGAGGCTGGAGCAGTGGCTCAACAGTTGAAGTGCTTGCCTGGCATGCACAAGGTCCCGGGTTCAGAGCCCAGCGCCACATACTCAACTGAGTGAGAAACAAAGGCCAGATGAAAAGTAATGTTACTCGGTTCCCCTCAGAGAAAAGACCATGAGCCAGAGTCCAAATTAGAGAATATTAGCTCGCCGGTGACTGTCTCCCTTGGCAAAACACTAGAGAAGAAAGCATCCCCGATCCTCTTTTTGCAGGGTCTTATAACAGCAAAAATCATATCCCATTTACCACAATGGGTCTGCAGGTGCAGGAAGCAAGCGCAATTTCAGAAGCTAATGATGCAGTTAGAGCAGTGAAGCAAAAAGCTACACTTTGTTTTCTTAAGTTTTTTTAAATTGTCACAGAATACATTCTGTGTCAACTGATGGTTATAAAAAAAATTACCAGAAGCCACTCAGCCAGGCAGCAAACCCCCTATTCACCAGTTCAAAATCTAGACTCAGGCCCTCATCGGAATCTATTGCCTCGGGCACTTATCTGAGGATCCAAACCCTACTGGAAAACCTTTGTCTGGTAGCTACTGAAAAATGCAATCTAATAGCCACCCTACTGAAAAACCCAGTTTAACCAGAAAAATTCCTGCTGTGACCACCTCTCATCCCAGGACCCCGAAATTCAGCCCATCAAAGATCACCTATCCAAAAGCCAGGTGGCCATTTTCCACTAGGAAAGTGTGTCCCTGCAACTGTTGCAATAAATCTTGATCTGCTGAGGTCTGGTTCCTTTCTTTCTGCACCTCCTACCCTCTTTTTAGCCTCTTTTCCCTTCAGTTGGTGCCAAAACTCAGGGCAGGAAGACAGGGCTCTCAGGCTCCCTCCTGTTCTCTTCCTTCCACTTTCACCTTATTCTTCATCTATCCATCTATACTTCCTTTCCTACAAGATTTGAGAGGACCCTCCCCCAAGGGCCGTGGCTGGCCAGAAATCAACCTGAAATCAACCCGTTCCCCGGGAGAGATTTTTGCAGCCTCATTGCTTCGCAAATGGAGCCAGAGCTTTTTTGAGCTCTTTATTGGTGTTCTCTGGAAACCTCGTCTTGTCTTTACTTTTGCTGCTCTCCTAGACCTCCAGATCACAGATCCAGTCTCCATTTGGTGCCTGCATGCAACACCAGTCATCCTAATCAACTCGCTGGAGAGATAAAGCTCTGGGTTTCTTGCAGAAGTGCCCTGCTAGAAATTCCCGCCCAGCCGCAGGGGGTCCTCACCTTGGAATCAGAGTTGCCTACACCCACTCCTTCCAGGTGCACTGATGCCCTGTGGCAAGGAGCACACAGAGGACTCTTTGTTTTCTCCTGTCACCTCTGTCACAGCTCTCCATTATGGTGGCAACTCCCCCCTCAGTTGTCTTCTAAAAAACTTCAAAACTGTTCACTTTCAATCAGACCTTAAGCCTAAGTGCATTATCTGCTTAAGCACCCAAATTTGGCCCCAATACAAATTAGACAATAAGACTCAGTGGCCCTAATTCTGGACCTTTGATCCAAAAATACTAAGTCTTCATAGCTTTCCACACCAAAAAGGCAAATGGTCTGAAATTTCTTATCTCCAGGCTCTGTGTCAACCTTGCTCCACTTTCCAACTCCCTCATAGATACTCCTCTTCCCAAGAAACCTGAAACCCACACCCTCCTACTCCTCCTTTACTACCTCTTTTGCTGCCCCTGAAATTGCAGATGAACCTGCTCCTTACTGTACCCCAACCCTCCTACTAGTCCTAGCCCACCCCAATCTCCACCCTCAGCCACATCCCCAGGCCTCCAACACTCCTTCCCCTTCCCCTTCCCCATATCAACACTTCAGTCCCTCTGTTAGGATATGACCTCCTCCTCCACAAACTCAAGGCTTCCATTACTATTCCTCCCTTAAAAATCTCTACCATATTTCTCATTCATGGCAGCCCAAACACTGTGCCCATATTCCCCAAGCCTCCAACACCCCTTCCCCTTCCCTGTATCAAACCTTCTCAACCAAAAATGGTGACACCATGCTCCTATTCAAGTCTTTCTCAAAGACCGTAGATTCCCATCAAGGATGGCTTCTCTAGAGGCACTCTCTCTCTTCCTCCCTCCCTCCTGCACTCTCTCTCTCTCTTTTCAGCTCTCCTTCTCTCCCTCCCTCCACCCTCTGGTGGCTCTAGTAAAGACCATTCACATTGCTGGACATTACATCCACCACTGACCATAACCTACTGGGTGAATGACTCCCCCTGACTCTTCCAGATTCCTGGTTTTTGCTCCACCAGAGTCCTTAGGGGCCCTCTTCAATCTATCTTATCTAGCACAGGCCATATCCCACCAAAACTTCCATGAGATACCCTTTGGGTGCCTTCCCAAACATAATCAGACCCTGGGTCTCCAAGACATAGTCAAACCTGAAAGACTGGTGTTCTTCTGTAATATTGCTTGGCCCCAATATAAGCTGGACAGTAACAGTCAGTGGCCTAAAACTGGCACATTCGAGTCCCAATTTCTCAGAGATTGCAAGAACTCTCCACTACAATGGCAAATGGTCTGAGGTTCCCTACGTCCAGGCCTGATACCTCTACATCAGACCTTCTCTCTCCCCAAAATGCTCAACTTTTCACATTCTTCTCTTAAAGAAAAAACCCTCAACAGATCATTCCTCTCTTGGGACCCCACCCTCTTTGGAAATTCTGCTTCCTTTCCGCTAGTATAAATCCTGTTACTTTGCTTTGTTCAATCCTGTGTCCATGGATTTCATCCATCAAATTTACAAAACAGAACCCTCCCAGCCACACCCTGTGTTACATTTACTGGAACTCGCCAGAGATCTTCAGAAATGAGAGTGAAAGACCCTTTTCCCATCCCCTCCAGCTTAGTACTGTGACGCACATAAGGCACTTACTTCAACCAGGAAGTATGACAGAAAGATGAGGGTTAAGCAAAAACAGGATATCTGCGGTCGATCATCTTGACAGAACAAAGAACAAACTAACAGTCGAGACCCTCACCCCACTTACCCCATAAAAATAGGAGTCAAGTCGA
>PVKS010000381.1:0-204473 GCA_004027875.1 Aplodontia rufa | reverse complement strand
GATGGACACTAGATATCTAAGATGCTGCCCAGGGAAGGGGAAAGAATGGAATAGCAGTTCCAGGCCACCCATTTGCCATCCTTACCCTGGGCCCTGGGGACATATGGCAAACAAGAGATACTTGATCCCAGTTTTGAGTCATAGAGATCACAGCCTAGTGAGAGAGCATGACACTAAAAAGGCAATTAGGACCTAGTAGGATGGACACTGTGGGCCTGCTGCTGTTAAAGGAATCAGACTCTCAATTTATTTGTTAAACAATGAACCTAGCAAAGTCACAAACTTTTAGTTGTTCCATCACACATATGAAAGGAGTGCCAATGATTCTTTTCTGATTGACATAAGTTTTTACAAGTATTTTCTCTCTTGGGAAGA
Organism: Aplodontia rufa; assembly: GCA_004027875.1. Lineage (NCBI taxonomy): Eukaryota > Metazoa > Chordata > Mammalia > Rodentia > Aplodontiidae > Aplodontia > Aplodontia rufa. Next base: position 204,098 of record PVKS010000381.1, on the reverse strand, counting down.
CAGCGATATCAATTACACAACTACCTGGGAAATAAACTCTAGTAAGACAGCAGATTAGCATCCCAGAGGCAGGGCTAGGAGGTTGTTTTCACAGTTCCATGGCAATCATTTCGAAAGGCTGGGACTCTCATGAGACTCCTTTGTTCACAAACCCTTTGAAATTAAGATCTATTTCCACAGAGACCACATCCATTTGGTTACCATTATGAATACTCATAGGTCTCCACATTGCTTATCAGAGAAAGATGCAACATTCTTGTAAAAATTTTTAAGGTCTTATGAAAGCAGGCGCCTTTGGTTCTATGCATGCAGAACATCCGCTCCTTCCTCCACAGCTGAGGGAGCAGTGACACCTCATCGCCCTGTTTAAGATTTCTTTTGTTAATTATGAATACTTGCAGTTTTTTAGGCCAGGCACTGACTTAAAATTTCACTGCTTAAATTTCATTTGATTTTGTTGTAAGAAAAAAGGGCCCAGTAGGAATTTCCTTAACAGGAAAAAGCATGGAATACAGTGGGTTTCTTCTGTGGGCCTGAACAGGCACTCCAGGAAAAGTGGGGGTGTCCTTACGCAGAGGGAACCCAGCAAATAGGCCCTTCTCCCCGCCAAGCACCTTGTGGTGGTCTTGAGGAGGAGGTGTGAAGGTTCCTTTAGGGTGGCTGGCCTCAGCTGTTGGCAGGCACACCTGGTAAGCAGGTGCATGGCAGAGGGTGGAAATGAAGGTGGAAGGTTGAACTGCAGCAGCCATGAAGTTCAAGTTTAAGCAGTGCCCTTGGGGGCCCCTTAGGCTTCCAGGGTTGCAGTTCGGGTGGACTTTGTGTGAGAGGGGGACAGGAGCAGACAGCACTGTGTCAACATTGGTCCTTTTCCCTCAGGTTGTTTACCAGAGCTGAACCCCACCAGCGATAGCAGCTTTGGGAAGTCAGGAAACTCAGAGCTCAAGGTGAAAGAGTGGAAATGGGCAAGGACCCTCTCAGGTTGGGGACGGTAGGTGTGGGGTTTGCCTGGGAGGAGGCTGCAGGGTGAAGTGGGCTTCCTCCCGTGCCAGGTGGAAAAAGAGGCCACTGCTGAAGCACATTTTATACCATATAAAATGGGGTTTGCACATTCAGCAATCAGGCAAAGACCAACCACGGGGGTCTCTGGGCTCCCATGGGGTTGGAGGGCCCTGGCTCAGGGACTCCCTCTCAATCCTGGGCCCAAAGTGCTCTTCATTCCCAGGACCTGGCCCAGAGGGAGGAGAGGAGCCAAGAGGAGCCTGAGTGCGGAGACCCACCTTCAGAACGGCCAGGGGAGGAAGCTTACACAGGAAACTCCAGAGCCCTCTGTCCAGTCCTCCCAGGGCCTGCCAGCCCTCCAAGACATCCCACAGAGGCCGGGGTCTGGCCTGGGTCAGGGGCGAGCGGAAACTCAGAAAGGGCCGAGTTTGGAACCTCAGAGTCAGAAGAGACCCCACAGGGTCAGAGAGGGGGCACCTCCCATTGGGAGGGCACAGAGGAGATACCCCAGGGTCAGAGTGCAGAGGCACCCCAGGGTGAGAACACAGGGACTCCTCAAAGTCAAAGGGGAAAAAGTCCGCAGTGGCAGAGAAAGGCGGCTCGGCGGGGTCAGGAAAGGAAAAGCCTTCAGTCCTGGGAGGGCACTGTCTCACGAGCCTGGGAGGCGGCTCCGGGAGAAGCGACTGTGGCGCCCGGGTGCCATCCGAGGGACTTGTGCAGGACCCCGGGGACCCAGATCCCCCGGGGCGGGGAAAGGGAGAGCCTAGGCGCGCGGAGAAGGACCGCCCAGCCCGGGCAGGTCAAGCCCGCAGGCCAGGGTCAGAAGGCTGCCGAGGCCGTGGTAAAGCTGGGGGCCGCCGGGGACGGCGCGTGGGCTCGGCTCCCGGCCCCCAGGACCCCCCGCCCGGCAGCGGCTCACAGGCCCGGGAGCCGGGATGCGGGCGGCGCTCAGCAGCGAGGACGGTGGGCAGCAGAGGCTCCGCACCGCGGAGCAGGAGGTGGGCGCGACTCGGCTCCCGGGCGCTCTCGCCGAGCGGACGGGCGGCCCTGGGGGCCCCGGAGCCTCGAAGGCCGCGTGGCCAGCACCCACGGGCGCGGCGCAGGAGACGGCTCTGCAGCGGCTGCTCGAGCTGCTCGGCGCGGCCCGGTTGCGGCGGCGGAGGGACGGCGAGCAGCAGCCGCTCCGGGTGCGCCCCCGCGCGGGTGGGCCGGGCTCCCGCGTCGGGCGAGCGGGTGGGGCGGGGCGCCGGGCTGACTGCCGTCTCTCCAGGCCTTGGAGCGGCTCCGCCTCGCCAGCCACCGCCAGTGCCGGGTGCACCCTCGGGGGCTCCCTCCCAGCCCGGCCCAGCTCCCGCCTCAGGCAAGAGCCCGGGGAGAAGCCGGCTCGGCGCGCAGAGCGCGGGAGGGGCGGGTGCGGGGCGCAGTCGCGGGTCGGCGGGGCGACGCAGTCTCAGCCCTCTGCCTCCCCTGGACGACGCGACCGGGTGGCGGCGCACCCTGCGGGAGCAGCTGAAACAAGTGCACCTGGAGAGGACCTGGCGGCTGCGGGCCCTCAGGGCCAGGTGACCGGCGGGCAGGGAGGTTTGTGGGGGCGGACAGCGGTCCCTTTTCCCTGACATCTGAATGACAGGCCACTCTCTCCTCAGGAATACTCAATAGTTCCAGGAGCTACTGTGGCCCCATGGCGCCGAGGAGCCTGCACCTGGAGAATAGCGCCCACCCTTCCCCACTCGCTCTGGGCATTGCTGGGTCCCGGAAGGGCTGATTAAGGAGGTGGGGCTTAAGGAAAAGGCAAGAGGATGACCTGCAGGTCAGAAAGGTACAGAACGCAGCTTCAGGGCCAGGGAGAGCAGATGCAGAAACGCGCTGCAGCTTCGCTCCACCAGGAGGCCTGTTATTTCTTCTCGCCTCCCCTAAGCCCACCTCCTGGCCCAAGATCACAGGGCCAGGTCCCGGGGATCCAGGAATGCAAAGGCCCCGTTCTTCCGGAAGAACGACTCTATGCGGCACATCTTGCAGGAGACCAGTTCTTGCTTCTCCGGGGGGCCTGGGAAAAGATGTCATAGGCCAGGAATGAGTTCCTGGAGAAGGGACTCAGCACAGGAGCAACAGACAGACTCAGCACAGGAGTCTGTCTGCATAACCCTGGGACTCAGCCTGTGTTGGGTCCACTTTTGTGTGTGTGTGTGTGAAGAAATAAAAAGAGCTTCTGAGGAGTGGGGTTTCTGGAAAATACAAGTTGGACTTTGGACACAGAAGCATTAGCAACATTGCTGACCGCTGTCTGGCGTCATCACCCCCTGCCTCACTATCTGCCACCAATCCTGCTAGTCTGAGGACAGACTGCAGAGAGATGGGGCTTTCTACCTTTGCTCCCCTTCTGGGGCTGGCCTGCTGCTTTTGTTGGAAAGGTATTCCCCTTGCTTCTCACCTGGGGCCCTGGGGAAAATGTGAGAACTTTTTGGGTAGATTCTCAACCGGTTGATCCTCAACCAGCCATCTTTTCTGCACAAGCACTCAAAACAGCTGGAAAAAGGTTCTGGACTGAGTAATCTCCCTTGAGATTAGTGGCACAGATAGCAAGGTCCCTCAGCACCACCCTGCAAGCCAGCAGCTCTGGCTGACATACTTTCCCTGCACCTTCACGCTTACTCCAGTGACTGCACTGCTGATGAACAATTCTCAGCCTCAGGAAAAACAAGACAGCAGGAGTGGACAGCCATCCAGCCACACCATTTTCCACCTACCTCTGGCCCCACCTCAGGTCAGATTTTAGCAGCTCTAGCTTCCTGGTTGACCTCACCCTATCTCTGGGCTAAAGTAACACTTACATTCCAATGAGCCCTGAATTTGCTTCTTAGCTCTGACCTCCATCCTCATGTCCAGACTTTGACAGCAGCCTCACTGGCACCTCAAGCCCACCGTAGCCAAGATGGCTGTCTTTATGATCCTCCAGTCCTATTCTCTCCCAATCCAGGTGTTACCATTGGTTTCTCTCTTCCTTTTTCTCTCATATTCAACCCACCTATGCCTTCCTCCCAAAAATTCCAGAATTGGCTTCAGCTCTACTGCTGATAAATTTCCCTATCTGGTGCCACCATCATGTCTTGCCTAGAAAATGCAAAACAGATGCCTAATTTACCTGCCAGATTCTACAAATTCCCCAGAAAAGCCATTACCTACAAATCAGGGTGATTCTTTTAAAAAGTAGCACGTCTTCTTAAAACCCTCCATTAGCTTCCCCTCCAATTAGAATAAAATCCAAACCCCTCCCACTTGTCATTGAGTTCTTAGCATTAAGGGCTTCAGAAAGGCCTTTCTAGATAATTCAATCTAAAAAGAAACACATGTCTCCCTTCCCCACACCAACACTCCCTAGTTCCATGGAACTTGACCCCCCTTGGACATTTCCTTGCTCTTTATGGTCTAGACCCTCCACTAGAATTTCTGCTCCCTGGCCAATGGAAGGTGTTCTCTATGGTATAAATTCCAGGTGTGGCTCACCCAGCTGCCAGCCATATGTGAAGTTGGTGGTGATGGGGAAGAGGTAGCGCTTCTCTGGCAAGTCCAGTTTTCGAGTGTTGAGGTAGCGGTAGCGTCCCTGGGAATCATGGGAGATGCCTTCATACAGCAGGGCCCGAGTGACAGGCGGTACTGGGTACATTTCTGACTGAAAAGGAGCCTCAGGTACAGGACTGGGGGGTTTGGAAGGGACCACTTTGGGGCCAGGTTGGGGTGATACTGGGGGCTGAGGATGCAGAGTAGGCAGTTTGAGGGGCATGCGGGCTGCAGCCTTAGCCTTCTGCTTAGCCTTCACCAGCAACCCATACTTGCGGTGCCATTCACAGCGTGACATCTTCTCCCTTAGATATTCCTCCTTCCAGAAGTTCTGCCGCACCGTGTCCAAGTTGAGCTGCCGTGCCATGGTGGCAGGGAAGGAGTAGTACCAGGGTGCCTGAAGCTGAGGGGTGAGCACGGCAAGCAGAGTTCTTCTGACAGCAAGTGGCTCCCTTAGGCAGTCACCTGGCAACCAAGCCTCACCTCACACAGGGCCAGGGTTCTACTTGCCCTGCCCTCAGCAGACCACATGCCTCTCATCCAGGTAGCCTAGGGCCAGGGTCTACCAGCCGAAAGCTTTGACCCCAAACCTCCTGCAGAACCCAGGCTCAGTCTAGAATTACAGGCTTCCAGGTTTCCTGTGCTTTCCGCTTCTGTCCCTTGGACCAGGCTCCCTCCTAACCCCATGCAGACTGAGATAGGGGAGCTAGGGATGGCGTTCAACCATGCCCTCCCCTTAGCTACTCCCCTTTGATCCAGACAGCCAGACCTTGAGTTATAGCCTCTTGGTTCAATCATCCTATCCTGGTCCAACTCCTCCACCTGGCTCTTTACAGAACTTTCTCCATCCTTGCCGGCTTCGCCAGCAGCCTACATGAGTCCTTTCCAGCACCAGGCCCATTATGAAGAGAAGCAAGAATATTATTTTAATTTAACATTGACAATGACATTGTGTATCAGCACAGGGAAAAGGTAGTGGAGAGAGAAGATGGTTGGGCTTCCTGTTCCCTAACCTGCCTGGATTGTAATGGCAGAGCCCCAGTTAGCCTAGCCTCTCAGTGGAGTGGGGAAGGAGTGAGGATTGAAAACCAGAGGCTTGAAACAAAGAAGATGGCAGCCTGGGAGAGGCCTGGCAAAGAGCAAGGGGCTAAAGGACCAGGAGTGCCCTAGCGTAGGTCTTCTGCAGTAAACATGCCCTTGGCCCTGCGCAGGATCGAGTCCTTGGCAGCGTCATAGGGGTGTTCCTTGGACGGGATCTCCAGGACAGCTGGAATGGAACGCTGGTGGGCGTCAAGGGCATGCCGCACCATCTCTGCGATGTACTGGTTGATGAGGATTATGCCAATGTCGTCCCGGTTTAGAAATTGCCTGTTGGGGGAAATGAGAAGAGAGTTCAGGGTAGCCCAGGAGCTGCTGTCTTCCCTGCCCAAGCAGCCCACTCTGGGTTGAGGGTGGAAATGAGAGCGATCTGCAGGCACAGAGGACAGGGGAAAAGGCTCCTGCCCTAAACCAGCTTGTAATCCTATCCTTCCTTGAATGAAGCAATTTCATTCAAGAGCTCAGAGCCTTGTTGGTCAGGGCTGACTTCTACCTTTCCTGCTTATAGAGGGAACTGGCAATGAAGATTAGGGTACATGCCAGAGTATTCACATGCTGCCTTTGTGTAGGAAGAGGTAAGAGAGGAAGGAATATAGGTGTATATCCCTTTGGATCTGCACAGAAAGATAGGGAAGAAACTAAGTGTTATCTACAGGGGTGGAGAAAGGAGATAAAGAGACACAGGACTGTGGTATGAGTGAGACTCCTTAATACACACCTTTTAAATATTATTAATTTTTAGGGCTGATGAAACCACTAAAGGCCTCAAGGTCAATGCTGATGAGGGTGGGGGCTGAGTCAGAGGGGTCATTTGGCATGGACCCAAAATAGAAAGAGGAAACAGCAATGAAGGAATCACACTTTCCACAAATAAAACCTGCTACTGTTCCCCTGCTTTCTTGTGGTCTCCCATCCATTCATTCCTTTACTTATTCATTAAAATCTATTTATTAAGAACCTACCCTGGGCCAGGAGCTGGGGTTAGACCCAACCTCTGAGATCCCTTTTGTTGGAACAATGGAAAGTTCTTTTTTTTTTTTTTTTACCAGGGTTTGAACTCAGGGGTGCTTAACCATTAAACCCCAGTCTTTATTTTGAGACAGGGACTTGCTAAATTGCTGAGGCTGGCCTTGAACTTGCAATCCTCCTGCCTTGGCCTCCCAAGCCTCTGGGATTACGGGTATGTACCACCATGTCCAGCTGGAAAAATCTTGAAGTAAAATTTGTTGTTCTCCCATGATAACTTGAGTCACTTTACCAGACTGCTTAGGGATCCGCATGCAGCAGCCTCCCAGGTCAGCACCTATCATACCCTAGCCAGCGGGAACCAGTATCAGCCAGTAGCTCTGGGTTGGGCTCTTTTGGGGAAACAGGTGAGTGGTTTATTCCGGATACAGAAGCCTGTAGAAGGAGTGAGGATAAGACCTGGAGGCCGGCATTTTCTATTCTAGCCACCATGACACCTCCTGGATTAGAGGGTATGCCTGCACCCACACTTTAAAGCTGTCATCCCTGACCCAGGGCAAGAAGTGAGGACTTGAAATATAAGGTCTTAGTACAATCCAGATGTTCTGCCCACTGGGCTCAAGACAAAGGGAAATTCCAAGGCAGACTGAGAGCTGCACGGAGTGTGTATTAACTTAAGAGTGGCAGTAAAGGTTGGCATTGGGTTCATATCCCAGCTCTACGGCTTCTGACTGATGTGTCTGATGTGTCCTTGGGCGTGTGCTCTAATCTCTCTGTTCGTGGGAATAACCCCAACGACACAGGAAGATTGTGAGCCTCAAAAGAAGATGAGAGTATTAGAAAGCCCAAGCCCACTCCCTAGGCTCACAGTGAGCATGCAGTTGGTTCCTTTAGAGGGCGATTCGCACAAGAATCCGGCACTTGCAAGGCCCTAGGTTAAAGTCGGGGACCCTGGAAGAGGAACTGAGGCTGGCGGTCTCCACTGGCTAGGCGTCCAGACGTCCAGCTACGGCACGGGCAGGTCACAAACTGCTCCCCTTCTTTCCTGACACTCGGTCATGTGAGGGGAAGTTCGGAGACCTAACAGCCCGCTCATACCGAGCCCCAAAACAGAACTTGCGGGGCGGAGGCCTCTGTTCCGGAAGGGCGGACAAACTTCAGGTCCGTCCTCATCCCCGACAGAGTCTGCCACTTTGTTCCCCGGCCACCCCCACCCTCTCCCAGCGCCCGCACGGGGCAGAGGGGCCCGTTCAGGCCTCGCAGGCTACCGTACCGGAAAGTGTCTTCGATCTCATTGATGGTTGTATCCTTCTCCACCACCAGGAAATTAGGGTGCCGGTTCTTGTTAAGCTCCCCTATGCCGCCCAGCAGAAAGCCAGTTACAGTGTCCTCGTCCCCGATCACCGCGATTAGCTTACCCCTCCCCGCCATCCCCACAGCTACTAGGTACAGTCTCCAGGAGCGCCAGAAGTCACGGAAGCCCCGCCCCCGACGCCCAGCCGGTTTCTGTCCCGCCCCTCACACATGCGCAGTTCTCCCGCACTGTCTCCTGGACATGCGCGTTAGCAGTAACACGACCTCAACCTGAGTACGCCTGCGCCGCACGGAGCGACCCGCACCAGGGGACTACAATTCCCAGAAGGCTGCTCGGCACGACGGTTCTCCCGAAGGTTCATAAAATTCATTCCTTAGGTGGTTCGTTCGTTCGATAAACGTTTTGAGCTCAACCCTGTTAGACGTTGAGACACCGGGGAAGAAAACACTGCCTGTTCTCAAGGGCAAGGTCCGAGTCTGGACCTTGTGTGCATGTACCCAACGACACAATTATCAATTACTCTATACTTTTCAGTTACTAAAGGAATGAACAAGTGAGTAACGATACTGCCTGCTGAGGTAAAGAATTACGAGAACAGGGAGTTACAAAGCGTTGTGTTAGTTACTAAAATGTGAGAACTACATAGAAGCAAGCATCCGTGGTAACTAGTCTCCGGGAGAGGGAGCCCTCAAAGCACACTTCCCCAAGAAGCTGAGACCTGAAGGACCAGCAGGATAAAGGGGGATTGAGAACACTAGGGTGTCCTAGGCAAGAAGAGTTTGCAAAGACTTGGTGGCTAGAAAGCAGGAAGGGCGTTCAAGAATTAAAGAATCTGGAAGTTTTCTGGAGACAGTTTTCCTGAAGCCACTGAAGGACTTTAAGCAGAAGGGTGACATCCCCAGTCATATATGATAGAGCTGTGGCTGGGAATGTGCTGTTGCAGAGGCAAGACTGAAGGAGTAGAAACCAAGCTAGGAGACCATTGTGGTGAGAGATAGGGTGGCTGCAACTCCACTACTGGAAATGGGGAATGTGGAGAAGTAGATGGAATAGAGAGGTACTTAGAGCCCCGGTAGGCAAGGTTGGTTTTTGGATTGGATGTTTGGGGAGCAAGGTAGAGAGATCCAAGGACTTCCAAGCCTCTGACCTGTGGAACTAGGTGGATTGGAGCAACGTTTCTGAGGGGATGAACTTTGTGAGATTAACAGGATAACAGGGTGGAGGGAAGAGGGCAACTTTTCTTTCTTTCAGTACTGGTGACTGAACTCAGAGGTAGTGTATCATTGCTCTACATCCCCAGACATGTATTTATTTTTGAGACACGGTCTAAGCTGCCCAGACTGGCCTCAAACTTGAGATCCTGCTGCCTTTGCATCCAGAGTAGATAGGATGACAAGTGTGTGCCATCTCTGGGATTGCAGGTGTGTGTCACCACACCTGGCTGGGTCACTTTTTTCTTTCAACAAACACAACCCTATTGTTGACCATGTGATTTGTGAGTTTGGAGTACTGGAGACATCTGCATGATCTGGTCTAATGGTTGTATGTGTAACAGACCTGGGATTTGAGCATGCTTGGATTCAACTCTCTCCCCTAAAACTTTGAGGTTTGATTTTTGGACTCCACTGAAATTCTCGGGCCTTGGTTTCTTCAGATAATGGTAGATCCACTTAACAGGTCTGTTTTGAGGATTAAGTGAGAAGAGACCCACAAATGCTCAGCATCAGTGCCCCACTTTGGTTGGATAAGAGCACCTGGGCTAGAGATCTATAAACATCAACCCACAGGAGGAGGGCAGCAAAGCATCTGCGAAAACCCTCAATCTGGGGGTGATGGGAGATGGGGAGAAGAGAATGAGGAGTACAAGAGAAAGGCGGTGTGAGAAGCAACTGGTCCAGTGCCTTAGCACAGAACTGGCCCTCCACGGTCACAGTGGTTGGATATTTAAAAGAATGGATCTGCTTTCAATGGGCTTGTCAGGTAAAGGGACAGCACCATATTTATCACTGTTCACTCTTGATTCAACCATCATTTATCACACTTGACCACAATTATGGGCTGGGAACCTAAAATTGACAAAATCTGATTTCTGTCCTCAGGAGCTCCCTTCAGGACTAAGGGGAAGGTGGGAAATCTCAGGTGAGAGCATGGACATGCTGCAAAGAGAAGCTCTGGAGGAAACTTTCAAGGACTTAACCAGAACAAGGATGGGGAAGGAGCAGAAAGGAAAAGAAACAGAGGAGTGAAGAGGCAGACAGTACGCTAAGAGGTAGGAAGGAGGGGGCAGGAGCTGAAGCCACATGGTTGGGTCCTTTCTGGGAACCCCACTACCAAATGCTTGCAGACAGGCCTACTGTTGGGGTATCCATTGAGTGAAGAGTGTCCTTACCCTGCTTTACCACTGAGCTGCTTGTGTGTGTGTTCATTCACACCCGTAATAGGCCTCTCAGGGCAGGGAACTCAGGCTGGTGGGGGAGACCTGGTCATGGACAGGGTAATAAATGTAGCCAGAGATGTGCACCAGGACAGAGTGGGGGCCAGGGGCACTAATCCAGGAGGGGCAGGGAGGGGTCCAGGAAAGCTTCCTGTTGGCCAGGAAGATGAGGGTGGAGAGGCATGGGTGTTTCTGGACAGAGGCCACGACTGCAGCTGGGGTTCCCAGGAAACTAGAGGCCATGATGGGGATTGGAGGTGGAGGGTCCAGTGAGCACAGTGCCTGAGTCACATGGCAGGGAGGATGTCAACTGAATGGACATGGGAGAATCTTAGGGGCCTCCTTAGGAAGAGCAAACTAGCAGGACCCCTCTAGCAGCAGCATGGAGGGCAGTTGGAGGGAGCTGACCAAGGCCAAGAGACTGTTTCAGAGACTGGTGTGGGAGTCCAGGAGGAGGCCTGAGCCCTCTCAGGGATGAAGGTGGGAATGCTACAGGCCCGGGGTGGACCTAGGATCTGGGGTGAAGGTTCAGGGGTCCCAGGTGCCCCTGCCTGCCTGCTGAGGCATTTTTCTACTTCACTCAGCACCCACTGGTCCCAATTTGAATAACATTCACCAGGTCAGGCTGAACTGAAACTGTCTTTCAGAACAGTGGCCACTCCCCTCTGCCAGCCAGCAGCATTCCAGCTAGCTGCCGATGGAGCCCCTGCCCCCAGCCTGCCTTCAAGCTTCCTGCCAACATCCCAGACCTCACATCTGCCCCAGGCTCTTCCCCTCAGCCTGGGTCAGTCCTCCTGGGGACAACCATCCAGCCTCTGCCTCCCTGGGGCCTAATTTAGTGTCATTGGACCAGGAAACCAGCCTTGGAGAGCACACTCACAAGGAACAGCCAAGCCTCTGCGACAGCCGCACTTTATTTGGAGTTTTCCACCTAAGCAGCTCCCAGCTGAGCCACATGAAATGTGCAAAAGTCCCCCCAGAAAGCTGGGCCTCGCAGTGGGTAAAAAAGGCCCCCCATGGGGCAGAGCTGTGCAACCGTAAAAAAACAAAAAACAACAAAAAAAAAAAAAAAGAGAGAGAGAGAAAGAAATCAGTCTCTGAGGAAGCCTGGCTTGGGCAAAGTACTCATCAAAGCCAGTCCAATGTGCCACTTGTTCAGGGTCTGTTTTCTTCTCCGATTGTGCTTTCTTTTCCAAGTCCTTAACTCTACAGGGTTGTGGTCACCAGAGGGGCCAGACACAGTCCTCAGGGGCCATGCAGCCTGGCTTGCAGTGTGACTTGAGGCTGACCTCACACACAGACACCCCTAACACAGTGCTCCTTCTCTGGTGTTGGCCCCACCAGGAAACTCAGGGCTTCCCAATCTGCTGTTACACTACATTCAAGGGAGGGGTACTGGGACACCACCCTAAGACAGACAAGGCTCTCCACCCTGCAAGGGCACAGTGGGGTGGGAGGCTGTGCCATTCACATCTCACCCAAGAGAGGTGTTTGCAGTGTCTGACTCAGCGCGTGTGCATCAGGGTGTGGCACATTTGTATGTGTGAGTGTGTTTGGCCAGAGGTGGAGGCCGAGGCTGGGGGAGGCACTTCTGGAATTCAGGGCACATTGACTTTGAAGGGGCTTCCAGGGACGCTTTCGTCACCCCACTTGACGATGAGGATGTAGTCCCCTTTCTCCTTGACCGTGTAGGTGACGTTGTACACTCGGTTCCCCATGTGCTTCACGTACACCTCCTCACAGGGAGTCTTGGGCCCATGAACACCCACCATCATCATGTTGGTGCCTGGAGAAGGAGGCAGAGAGGGATGCACTAGCACCAGGTCCCCCTGGCAGCCCACACCCGGCTCTCCCAGGGATCCGTGCCCCCACCCGCACCCCCGCCAGCCCACCCTGAGGGGCAGCCTCCTCCCCCAAGCCTGCCTGCTTTGCTGCAGTCCACTGTGAAGGAGTTCTTCTGGCCCACAAAGGCCTGGGCTAGCCCAGGGCCCCGTGTCACCACTTTGCTGGCATCTGAGGAGAACTTGGGGATGGAACTATAGCTGGAGCCACGGCTTGAAGATGACTTGGTCACAGTTTCCACCAGAACTGTGGATGTTTCATGAAGGCTGTGGCCTCCAGACAGCCGGGGACCTGAGGAGCAGAGTGTGTGGCCATGAGCCTAGTCAGAAGGGTTCCCTTCCCTTCCTTAGGTTGTGGGCTCTCAGCCACACTGACAGTCTCTGGGCCTGCATCATGTGCCCTCCATCCCAGCTATGGCATCTGAGGAACACAGTCCCATTCCAGTAAGTGCCTACGCTCCCAGCTCCAATTCCTGCTGCCCTCTGGTCTTGGCCTTGGATGGCCCCAGCTCATCCTTCTAGCCTTAGTCTGAAAATTTAACTTAATTCACTGGATAAGACTTTTGCTTTTAAAAAAGAGACACATGTCCAAAAAGTCCTTTAAACAGCTTCATAAAGGGAAGCTGGCTAAACTTATTAGCAGCAAGGGGTAAGGAAAGCCGAGAGGAAGAAAGTTAAGCTAAAGCTTGGGGAGTTATTGCAGGTAAAAGATTAATCAAGCAAGAGACCACAATAAAGAGGAAGGACTGGATTTTTAAAGATGACTGTGCACAACTCCACAGAATGGAATGCTGCATGACCCAAGCCACCTCCATTCCTGGTAAGTGATGTTTGGGGGCAGAGGATGACCGGATGTGAATGGCCACTAGAGGTGTCCAGGCTGGGCTGCATGGACCTCCCTACTCAGAGTACTCACCTGTTACCTTGGCTTTGAAGGGGCTGCCCACGATGTGCTGGGGGCCACCATACTTGATAGCAATGAGGTAGTTGCCAGGAGCCATGGGAGTATAAGTGACCACATGGCCCTCAGGACATTCCCGACAGTCCAACTGCACCTTGGAGGGGCCGTCAATGGTGACGGACAAGGCCCCTGAGCCTGCATTCAGGGTGTTCACAATAAACTCTGATGACACACCTGGGGACCAGAGGGAACAAGACTGTAGGAAGGAAAGATACAGCCAGGGCTGGAGCGGTGGCTCAGTGGTTTCGGCGCTTGCCTTGCAAGCATGAGGACCCGGGTTCAAACCCCAGCACCACGTACACAACTGAGTGTTGGAGCAACTAAGGCCATGTGAAAAACTAAATAAAGTTGTTTCTCTCTTTCTCTCTCACTCTCACTGTCCCTCTTTCTTTAAAAAAAAAAAAAAAAAAAGATACAGCCAAAAGTGGGGCTTGGCCCCAGGCCCCTGGGGAAGCTCATTGAGGATTTGGGGGTTCAGTAAGCATTGCCCCTGCCACCAGAGCATGACAGGCCTGATGAGTGCCTGAGCACCCCCCAAATCTACCCCTATTCCCCTGTTCCACTGCTCACCAGTAGTGCCTCCCTCAAGCCCAGGACCATAGGCTGACACCAAGCCTGGGTCTCCAGCCTGGCTCTGCTCCCCAACGCGGATCTTGAAGGGGCTCCCAGGGATGTGGGCACCATTGAACTTGACATCGATGGAGTGGACGCCATTCTCATGGGGGATGAAGCGGATGGTGTGCTTATCTGTGAAGCAGAGGGTCAATGAGCCTCTCTCCCTCCCCACCCCTTCTCAGGAGGTCCTGGCCTGGCAGGGAGTGGCAGGGGCAGGGCCAGCTTACCACTATCCAGCTCAGAAACATAGCACTCCTCCACAGCACCTGAGGGCGTGTGCACCCTAGCATCGATCACGCCCCGTGCACCGTTCAGCTGCACTGCAAAGGATGCTGGCTGGTTCACCTTGAGCCCAGTTTCCTGCAAAGGCCACAGAGGACTCAGAGTCCTGGGAGAATGGGGCCAGACTGGTCCTCTCTAGCCTGGCCATTGCCTGCTAGGCCAGCTGACAGGGCAGGATTGAGGAGGCAGGAGCTGGTCTGTAACCTCTGCATCCACCTGCCATGAGGTGGGCACCATCCTAGCTGGGTACTGTAATGGATAAGAGATAATGTGTCCCTGTCCTGGATGAGGAGGCAGAGGCCTGATACTGTAAGGCAGGCCTGATGGTGGAGAAGCAAGGGTTTCACAGTGTGGGCTGTGTGAGCTTCAGGGGCCTGGGGTTACTTCTGGGAGCAGGTGGGCCCACAGAGGACTGGAGGAGCATTGGGAGGCTCTGGGGGAGGGGGTCATGGGTTGGGGGTGGAGCCTGGTTCTAGATACAGGAGAGCTCCCTGTGGGAGGATAAGACTTCCCAGGAGGGGCAGCTGGAGGAGCATGGAGGTGGGGCCTTCTCCCTGTCCCTTACTTAGCAAGCTGCTTGACAGTGTGTCCCCTGTACACTTAATAAGGGCCTGCTTCCCACATGACAGAAGGGAAGGAAGTCAGGTTCTCTGAAGATCATAGTAGGACAAAGCAAACCAGGTTCCCAGCAGCCAGGAGGTCATAGCTCAGGCCCTGAGGCCACATGCTTCTGCCTAGGAGTCCTTGGGCCCTCTCTGCAACCAGCTTACTCTTATTTTGTGTTGAATATATATGGATGGATGGACATACAGACACACATATTCATTTTTTGTTGTGCTGGGGATTGAACCCATGGCCTTGTGCATGCTAGGCAAGCACTCTACCACTGAGCTATATCCCCAGCTCTATTTTATATTCTTATTCTCACAAAGGTATTAGTTGATAACATTCAAAAAGAAGTAGAACAAACTCAGGAACAAGAAATTTCAGGTGGCAGTATGGACAGGAAGATAAAACTTGGCAGAACTAAGGTATGGAGTGACAGGAGGGACACCCCAACAGGCACCCAGACATTGTTCTCCAAGGGCCCCACACTGTGCTGTACCATGCAGAGAGGGGACTTCTGCTGATCACCCTTTCCATGATCACTAAGTCCCTGGCATGTGGGGCTGCCATCCTGAACTCCTGCACACCTCTCAGATGGCAGAAGGACCTCAATCCTGGCACACACACCTGGAGGCTGGTAACTGTGAGACGGCGGGCATCATCTGAGAGGGAGGCCACAGGCACCACAAAGGGGCTGTCTGGGATGTGCTCATCATTGAACTTGATGGAGACCTCATAGTCACCTGCGGAGGGAGGTGCTAGTCAGTGCAGGCCCCAGAATGGGGAATGACGGGCTGAACCACCCACCCCAGCCTCATCCTGGGACAGATTCCTTAGGTCAGGCCCAGCTCTGTGGACAAACACATTCCTGGGGGTGGGATGGAAGACCAGGCAGGGAAAGAGCAGGGGCAAGTATGGGAAGCCCTGCGACCCCAGGCATTTTCTTCTTGGTCCATATGGAAGGTCAGGCTGGCTCAGCCCCCCACCCCAGTGTGATGCCTACCTGGCTCCTGGACAACATAGGAGACACCACAGGAACCATCTTTACGGTCCTCAAATGCAATCTCTGCCTTGCTGGGACCCTCCACAGCTATAGAGAGGCCCCCTGCGCCTGCTTCCCGGGTCCAGATGCTGAACTCAGCTGCGTTTGGGGAAGCACACAAGGGTGGCACTTAAGTACCACTGCCCTTCATACTGGCTTGGCTGCTCTGTCCCCAACCACAACCCACCTGGCCCCCTGCCCCTCACCTGGCACACCAGCCACACCTCGCTCCAGCCCTGTGCCTCCAGCATGCACCTTGTGGGCACCACCTTCACCCAATGGCCCCACAGTGAACTGAAAGGGGCTGCCGGGCACGTGCTGGCCACGGTACTTGACAGTGACCGTATGAGGCCCCATCTCCTGGGGCACAAAGCGCACGCTGTATGCACTGTCCTCCCCCTCAACGATCTCTGCAGCTTCTGTCTTGCCTGATGGGCTGGTCACCTGTGCGGTCATGTCCTGAGAGCTGGCCTCACCTGCAGGGTGTGGAGGACATCCGTGCGTCAAGGTGCTGTTCCTGACTCCCTTCAGTGAAGTCCCTCCTCTGCTCAGACCAACCCTGGGTGTCTGGGACAAGACTGCCAGGGCTGGGACCTGGGTGACCTTAAGGTCCCAGCCTCCCTGTGGGGACCCAACCCAGCCAAGCACTCTCTGCTCACCCTCCTGCTGCCGGGTGATGCTGCCAAAGGAGCCCAGGCGTTCCCGGCCCAGGAAGTCCCCGAAGACAGCAGGGAATGGGTCCCCTCCGACCTGAGTGGACTCTTCCACCCGTACTTCCCGCTTGGTCTCCCCGCCCCGTGTCTTGCTGATCTCTGTCCGCTCCGTGCGGGTGTACGTGTGGCTGCTGCGGGTGAAGGTGCGAGTCAGGCGCTCCTGGGCAGACACCATCTGGAACCAGTTCCCTGTGGGATGCCAGGGAGCCAGATGAGTGTGAGAGGTGAAGAGTGAGCCAGCAAGAAGGGACTACAAGTGCAGCCCTGGTCTACACCCCGCCCACCCCGCTCTTCCCAGCTCAACCTGGGATCTTGAGGTTGAGGTCACAGGTGCTGCCGATAGTGGCAATGGAAGGTGCCTGTCTACGCCGGGTGATGCTTTCCTTCATGCGGCCCTCACCAGTCACCTTCACGGTGAAGGGGCTTCCTGTTGGGGGAAAGGTGGGGTAGGTCAGATGCACAAACCACCCACCTCCAACCTCCTGTCTGTCCTTGCCCAGCCCTGACCAGAGCCTTACCTGGCACATGCTTGTCAGCAAACTTGATGTTGATGATGTAGGTGCCCGGCTCAGTGGGGCAGTAGGTGACTTTGCATGTGCCATCCTCCATGTCCTCGCAGTTGATGTCCACCTTGCTAGGGCCTTCAATGCTCAGTCCCAGGCCCCCATAACCTAGGGAGAGAACAAGGGACATGTCTTCCTCAGCCTTACATCACCCACATTATACTCTCCCCGTCCAAGCTTCAGGTTCCACTCAGAATGAATACAGTAACCCCTAATGAAAATGGTGCAGTGGAAGGAGATGGTGTGAGCCAGGCACTGTCCCAGAGGGCAATGGGATAGGCAGTCTTGAAAATTCCCCAAGGCAGTCCTCCTGGATTCCAGTGAGTGAGGGACAGAGCCAGGATGGTTGAGCTTTCTCTTCAATATGAGGCAAGAAGTACCTGCATTACGAGTGTCCACGATGAACTCCGCCACCTGGAAGGTGTGTCCTTCTGAAAGGCCCTTGCCCCAGACCCGAACCTTGCTGGCGTCCCCGATCTCTGATGGCCCCACCAGGATCTTGAAGGGGCTGTTGGTGACGTGCTTTCCGCTCTTGCGCACGCTCACCACATGCTCTCCGACCTCTTTGGGGGTGAAGGAGATCCCTGTGGAGAGGGGGCGTCAGGCAGAGCATCCCTCCCGGATGTCTCCCCCAAGCTGCCTGTCCAGGACCCCACTCACCAATGTGCCGGTTGGGCAGGCGCTTCAGCAGGCAGGGCTCCTCGTTGCCTGACGGGGCACGGATGCTGGCAGTCAGCAGGCTCAGGTCGCTCTCTGTGATCTTCAGTGACACATCCGTGGAGGTGCCCACATTCAGCTGTGAAGTCCTCATTGAATCATCACCTGTGGGGCAGTTGGGCATCGTGACTCCAGGTAGGCTCTGCCCTTGCAGGGTTCAGAAACCCCCTTAACAGACCCTGCTGGACCACAACAGGCCTGGGAGAGTAGGGTCTGCATTCACATCAGCTGCCAACTCCACAGAAGGACACATGGAAACATGACCACACACCCCCCTTCCTTGTTGTCTCTGATCAAAGTCCTCAGCCTCTCTGAGACAAGTTTCCTCACCTATCAAAAGGAACGTTAATGCCCCAGCTTTCTAACAGCAACTTCCTAAACAAAATGTGCCTTTCAAAGTGTCGGGGGTAGCTGGATGTGTCTCGCCTGCTGCACAGAACAGTGTTCCTGCATTTATTTAAAAACGCCCTCCTCACCTTAAGGGCCTCTACCCAACTGCCCCAAGTGAAGTGAAGGCTGGGCTGCATGCTATGTGCATTGTAGGGTTCTATGTCCCCAGTGTCCTCCCCACCTGTGATCTTGGCTGTGAAGGGGCTCCCTGGGATGTGCTTGTCATCAAAGCGCACAATGATGCTGTAATCCCCAGGTGCTGTGGGCAGGTACGACACTGTGCAGGTGCCATCCTTGTTGTCCTTGCAGGTGATCTCTGCCTTCGATGGGCCCTCCACAGCCAGTGACAGACCCCCTGCAAATGGAGGTGGGGCTGAGATCAGAAGTCCTGCACCCTTGCCCCTGCACCTGGCAGCCCCTCACCCACTCCTGTCCCTGGCCTCTCTCTCCTCACCTTCCCCAGCATCCTTGGTGACAATGGTGAAGGTGGCTGGCTTGTTGACCATGCCATGGCTCAGGCCTGGCCCATAGGCACTGACATGGCGGCTGTTGATGGCATCCACATAGAACTGCAGGGGGCTCCCTAGTGGGAAACAAAGACAGAGGCAGCCTGTGCCCCTAGCACCTTCAGAAGCCTCCCTGCTGAGCCCTGCACCTCTGCCACAGGGACCTGGCTCATGGAAGCCTTCCAGCCACCAGGGACAAAGACTCCTCAGAGCCTTACATGGCATCTGCACATGGTAGGTTCTCAATAAACATTTGTTCAAAGAAGGCAAGCAAGATGGACACAGATGTCAGCTTCTCTCACCCTGACCCCAACTCACCAGGGATGTGGTTGCCATCATACTTGATCCCCATCTGGTGCAGTCCCTTCTCAGTGGGTGCGTATCTCACTGTGATGGTGCCGTCCTTGTTGTCTGTGATGTTGGGCCTCGCAGTCTTCCCAGAGGGCATCCGCACCTCCCCTGCAGGCCAGACATGGTTACATGGGAGGCCCTGGTTTCTCCCACCAAAAGTACCTGTTGTCCCAAGTCCTGTTTCTATATGGCTGTTTTCACTCCAGAAGCCAGGCACCCAGACACAGGTAGGGTAGGCCTGGAAGAGTGTCTCTGCCCTTTGAGCCCATGTGCCTGGGGACCCTGGAAAGGTACCTGTGAGCTCCCCTTTCTGCACAGTGAAGGGGATGACCAGGTTGAAGGGCCTCAGCATGGACTCCAATGGCTCCACAGGCACCACCGGCTCCTCTGTGGCCTGTGGCAGGTGAGAGGGGACAGTCAGTGGCTGAGGAAGAGGTAGGAGTGTGACCTGCCACATGATTACCATTGGGCGGAGCAAGAAAAGAACAAAATGGTTAATGGTAAAACCTGAGCAGGAGGAAGTGTGCCAGCTGAAAGAAAAAGGGTGCCATGCCCAGCCTAATGCCCACCTGCTTTCCAAGAGACCCCCAAACCATGTCCCAGCCCTGGCTGCAGAAGAATAGGAGGAAGAAATGAAGGAAGGGGAGAAGGAGCAGGGTGAAGCCCGCCTTGGGAGGTGGCAGTACCCAGTGTGTGGGGCAGGTGCCAGGCCGGGAAGGGACGTAGGGCTGGCGCAGCTGTGGCACTTCAGAGGGCTCCTCGATGTGGGGCAGGGGGTCACATGCCTGGGGAGGCAAGGCATGGGGGCACAAGATGTGGTGAACCCACAGGACCAGAGGTGACTCAGAGAACTGCCTAGGGACCTGCAGCCCTGGGTTGATACGCTGGGTGCTCTGCCCTTGTCATGTTGCAGGGCTGTCTCTGTGGAGACAGAATTGGGGACAGTGGCCTGAGGGGCAGAGAGGGTGGATGCCACTGGAGCCTGAGGCAGCACTGTGCTCACCTCCCACTCTGGAGGCTGTGGGGCCAGCACAGGCTTGATTCTGGAGCACACTGGCCCCAGGATGCATCAGATGTGGGGACAGGTCGTGGGAGTCCTTGGGGCCAGCTCTGGGATCCCTGACTGCTGGAAAGAAGGCATGCGCCCACCCCCTCCCAATCGCCCTCTAGCCCTGTGTGGCTGTGGAGCTTACCAGCACATGGAAGGGGCTGTTGGGGATGTGCTCGCCCCCAAAGCGGATGGTGATGACGTACTTGCCCGGCTCGGGCGCTGTGTAGTAGATGTCAAAGGTACCATCGTGATTCTCCACCACATCCACGTCAAGCTCCGCCCCATCGGGCGTGGACACCGTGCAGGTCACCTTCCCCTTGCCTGCTGCCTTGGCATCAACTGTGATCACAGTCTCCTCTCCAATCTGGATTCGGGGGCCCAGGCAGGCACCTGCCACATGGGAAAGCCAGGTTAGGAGCTGTGGGGGCTGCGCCCAGTCCTCTCCCTTCCCAGATGCCCCCAGCCCCCAGCAGAAGAGGAAGGCACTCACCCAGGCCATGGCCTCCAATGGACACTGGAAAGAGAGCCAAGTGTTAGGCCCTGTGGCACTCAGGAGGGGACTGAGGGTGGGAGGGGGCTGGGGATAGGATCTTTGGCCATCAGTCCCCTGGGGACTGGGCTGCAGATGTGGAAGTGCTGCGAGGAGGCTGGATGGTGAGAAGGGCAGAGAAGTGGAGTGGGTGCCTACCTGTGACGAGGCACTTGCTAGCATCCCCAGTGGGCAGGGCGTGGATGCGGAAGGGCGAATAGGGGATCTCATCGCCGCCATACTTGATGGTGATGGTGTATCGGCCGCTCATGTCTGGCAGGTAGGACACGGTATATGTGCCATCCCCATTGTCTCGGATATTGGCCTTCTTGGGCTTACCCTCAGGGTCCTAGAGAAGAAGCAGAGGTCAAGGCCTGCCTGTGCCCACAGCCAGACCAGGAGAATGGGCAGCACCAGGACTCACCAGGATCTGCACAGTGAGCAGTCCCTCTCCAGCATCCCGGGCATCGATGGTGAACTCCACAGGCAGGCTGGCAGGGATGCCGGAGGCGTTGAGGCCAGGGCCACTGGCCCGCACCTTGCTGGCATCATGGGCTGGAAGCACCTTGATCTTGAAAGGGCTTAAGGGGCAGAAGGGTTGGACAGTTGGTTGGGGTGTGTCCCTTCTCATCTTACATATTGAGTCCTCCCACCAAATGGGCAGGAGGGATGTCCAGTGCAAATTAGTGTCAAAGCCCCTAGGGCTGTGCTGCTGCCCGCAAAGCAGTGAACTCTGGGGAAGAGCAGGATGGGGCAGCCAGGCTGAAATAGACTCAGATAGGTGAAAGGGGGTCTCCCCAAAGCCTGGCAATGGACCTGCAGGTGTGGCCCCAGAAGCATTCAGAGCTCAGTATGGAGAGCCCAAGGCTGTTCCTTACCTGCGTGGCACCTCCTGGTCAGCATATTTGACAGCTACTGTGTAGGGGCCATCAGCAGCAGGGGTATAGCGGACAGTGTGGGTGCCATCTCCATTGTCACGCACCTCTACAGGCTCAGCCACACCTGGGCAAGGGATGCAGGGTCAGCAGAGCCTCTGGGCACCCCATCCTGCCTCCCTCCTGCCTTGTCCCAGACATTCTATACCTGTGGGGCCCAGCACGGCCACCTGCAGGGGTGCCCGGCCAGCCTGACTGCAGTCCACTGTGAAGGTCTGGGGTACTCGGGCCCTAACACCGGCCCCCAGTCCTGGCCCGGAGCACTTCACTTTCCCAGGATCAACCACATCCTTCACAGGCACCCGGAATGGACTCCCTACGAGGAGGAAGAGATTAGTCTCTCCCTACCTGCTTGGGAGGATCTCCCTGATGCCTAGGAACCAAAGAGAAGGCAGCCTCCCATGCCTGTGAGATCCCCACCGGGAGGCCAGACCAAAAGGTGAAAATTCTTAGGAACATGCTAAAAAAAAACATAAACAAGAATAAATGAACTTGACTATGGATGGAGGCTGAGCAAACCTCACTTATTTGGTCCATAGGCCAGGAAGAAGTCCTTCCTACATTAATGAAATGTTAAAGATGGAATTTTTTAAAATGTGGTTTTGACATTGTGGCTGATATAAATAAAAAAAAAATCTGTGAAGTTCATTCAACACGGAGAAAACCAACAGATTTCAACTTGTGCAATGACTGAAGACAAGACTCAAGGGAGCTCTCTGCCGACAATGAGAACAAGAGGGTGAAAGGTGAAAGTGGCCAGTGAGCCAGTGACAGTGGCCTGGACTGAGTGATTGAACCCAGTGAGTGGACCTGCATGACCAAGGTCTGGCGCTCTAGGCGAGGGCCTCTGAGAATGAACTGGAGGGGCTGTCACATCCACAGCACCCACCCTGCCTCTTGGCCACACTCAGCACCAAGGCCTCCTTCCTGCCTTCTAGGCTGCTGCCCCAACCTGCTCTGGGGTGCTCCCTCTGCAAATCTCCGCACCTAATCTCCCTCCAGCTTCCCCTTCATGGAGCATGGATCCTGCTATCCTCCCTGCCTTCCCTGAGCCCCCGCCCACCCTCTCTGGACACCTGGGATGGGCCGGCCCCCAAAGGTGATATTGACATCGTAGTCTCCAGGGGTGAAGGGGATGTACTCCACGGTGCAACTACCATCCTTGTTGTCTTTGCAGGACATCTTAGCTTCAGAGGGGCCCTCGATGGCCAGGCCTAGGCCCCCGGTGCCAGCTCCCCTGCAAGATGACATCACCATCAGATCTGCTAGGACCAGTGGGTAGGGATGGAAGGGACTGGGGGACAGAGAGGAAAATAGGGCAGGCTGATGGATAGCAGCTGAGGATGGGTGAGCTATGGGGGCTGACTGGAGATACTAGGGAGGTTTGCTCCTAGGTCACCCTAGAGAGGATGGGGTGTGGTAAGGCACTGATAGGGGACAATCAGGGAGCACAAGTGGCTCAGATCAAAGTAATCAGGATACCTGGTTTCCACTGTGAAGCGGTTGGCCTTGTTGACCAAGCCACCCTCCAGGCCTGGCCCAAAGGCCCTGACACGGGTAGGGTCACAGCCCTCAGTCACGCCTACTCGGAAGGGGCTCTTGGGTACAGCTACATCATCATATAGCACCTCCACCAAATGCACACCTAGAAGCCAGCCACAGAGTCAGTCAGGGTTGCAGCCCCACCATGCCCCTGCCCTGGGCACCATGATCAGTTCCTCCTTACCCTCCTCAAAGGCGGTGTACTGCACTCTGTAGGTGCCATCCCCATTGTCTGTCACATAGGTGTCAGTCTTAGCACCCGAGGGGTTGAGCACACGAGCTGTCACATGGTTACCACCTGTGGCTGTTAAGGATCTTGCATCCACAGTGAACTCAGTAGTCACCTCTCGAAGGACACCTGGATCCCAGAAAGGCACATTCAGTATGGTGCCAGCCTTCACACAGACCCTCCTGACCCTCCCCTCCTCCACGCTGTTCCTCTAAGTATAGCCTGCTTACCCTCTGCACCCCTGCCTGCTCCAGGCCTCCCCCAAAGACACTGCCTTCACTCCCTTCATCATTTGGTGACATTCTCCACCCCCATCAGCTGCCCACTTGCCCTGAAGGGGAGTCTGAATCTTCCATGCCCCGGTGTGGCCCACATCCAGCCTAGAGTCTGGCCCCCTGGAGGCAGCCCGCTGGCACCATCATCTCTTGACTGCCATCATCTACCCCAAAACCTTCCCTCTGTACCCTGGTGAGCAGGGTTCTCAGCTTTCTTGAGTCAGAGAATCCCTGGAGCAGATGAGTGGAAGGATCATCCCAGAAAAATGCCCAGGGGAAAATGCCATTTTGAGACAAGAGCAGAGGCCAATCTCTATCCCCTGCTTGTCCCCTTTACTCCTTCTCCAGGGTATGTGAGCTCCTGGGAGTTGGGCTGGCCCAAGAGTCCCCTTCACCTTGGCCCTCAGGTCATCTTCCCTCCCTGCGCTGACAGTCCCCCTCCTTGGCTCCTTGACCAGTAACTCCATCACAGCTGGCTCTTCCTTCTACTCACCATGTGGCTCCACCCCTGGCCCAGAGACCTTGATGCCACTGGTGTCAACAGCTGGCTGCACGTGGACACGGGTGGGGAATTTGGGGATGGGGTGACCTCCATATTTGATGGTAATTGTGTAGGTGCCGGGGAAGGCGGGGCTGTATGTGATGCGGTAGGTGCCATCGGCGTTGTTGTGGATCAGCACCTCGGCCTTGACGCCTGCGTCTGACAGAATCTCAATGGTCAGCTCAGCGTCACCCGCCTCAGAGCAGTCCACAGTGAAGGTGGCTGCCTCTCCAGCCTTGCCACGCTCCAGGCCTGGCCCACTGGCCCGCACCTTGCTTGGGTCAAACACAGGTCGGATGGTGGCCTTGAAGGGGGAGCCAGGGATGTGGGCTTCAGCAAACAGGATGTTGATGGTATATTCTCCTGGCTCTGTGGGCAGGTAGCTGACAGCACACGAGCCATCACCGTTGTCCTGGCACTCGATCTTGGCCTCGCAGGGGCCCTCCACCGTCAGCCCCAGGCCACCTGTGCCAGCCCCCTTGGTGTCGATGGAGAATGGTGCAGGGGTGCCTACCAGCCCGCCTTTGAGACCAGGGCCATAAGCACAGACCTGGGGGAAGAATGTGTGTGAGCTCCTTGCCTCCAGACTCTCCCAGGCTACCCCACCTCCATGGCTGCCCACCCCAGTCAAGCACCTTCACTGTAGCGGCCACTGCACAGTGAATACTTATAACAATCTCAGGTGAGGCCATGGAGTTAGAGAGATGAAATGATTTGTCCCAGCTAGTGGACCTAGAATTCAAGCCCAGGTCTGATTCCAAGGCCAGGCTCTTAAGAACTATCCCAAGGGCAGGTGCCAAGGTAGGGAGAGTTGTGCCCCTGGACCCTTGGCTATGCCCACTCCAGGTACACAGTCCTTCTGGCTTCTGTCCCTATGACTCATCTATCTTCCCCACATGCCCCCACCTCCTGCCTCCCACCAGCCCCTGCCTCCTCTCACCTTGGAGGGGTCGGGGGGCAGAACACCCTCCACAGCAAAAGGGCTGCCAGGCACTGGATGGCCATCATAGGTGATGTCCACCTTGTAGGGTCCCTCCTCAGGGGGCATGTAGCGCACAGCCTGGGCCTCAGCTCCACCCCCAGGCTCCAACTTGCAAGGAATGGGTCGTCGGGAGGGTGAGGTCATCCGCACATCCAGCTGGCCCTGGCCGCCAGCCCCTCGTGTGTTCACAGAGAAGGCCTGTTCCTGCCCCACAGCCACCTCTGCATGCAGGGCAAGGGGCACAATGAGCAGAGACTCCAGCCCATTCCACCCCAACGCCCCCTGCTCCCAGGAAGTTCCTGCCCCACTTACTGCTGTTGAGGCCTTGAACTTTGACTTTGCTGAGGTCCAATGGGGGTGCCACATTCACCACAAAGGGGCTTTTAGGGACAGGATCCCCACCATAGGTCACTGTCACTGCCATATTGCCCTGTTGAGTACAACAGAAGGTCAGAACTGGGTGGCTTAGATATCACCTGGCAACATCCTGTGGGCCCATGTGAACTCTGAGGCTCAGATGTCCACAGCAAGAGAGGATGGGAGGTAGAAAAGGCCAAGGATCCAAAGCTGGTCCTGTGAGACTGGAGTAGGGATACCCAATCCCCAGGCAGCAGGACGGGTAAGAGCATGCAGGATGAGACGCACCTGCTGGACAGCGGTGTACTTGACAGTGTAGGAATAATCGTGGTTGTCTATGATCTCAAAGTCCCGCACAGCCTCACCCTTGGCTGCACCCGCAAAGTGCACATCCAGCTTGGCCTTGCCGGCTCCCTTGGTCAGCACTGTGAAGTGAGTGGGCTTCCCAACTTCTACACCTGGGAGCCCAGCCAGAGACGGTAGTGAGGGCCTGGTGACCACCTACGCAACCCCAACCTCACACCAGCGCCAGCTCCACCCAACACCTACCTGTGCGGTTCAGCCCGGGGCCCTCAGCCTTAACCTTGCTAGCATCGTGGGATGGGTCCACCTTGATGTGGAAGGGGCTGGCAGGTATCTCCTGGACATGGGAAAAGCTTTGTCAGGGCTTTATCCTGCGACCACATCCCCATTCAGGGCTAGATGATGTCAGGATGCCCCAGAGACCCACTGTGGATGAGGGCAGCCTCTGAAAAAGCCCTCTTGTGTTCTGTGAGGCATCTGCTCCCACACTGGAGGGGTCCAGCAGCATCTGTGCAAGTATGCGTTCCCGGGCCCCAGACCAGGCTTCTGGCTGTACCCATACACCCACACTGTGCAAGCTTTATGACTATCCATAGCTGAGAGCTGGGGTACCTGGTTGGCAAACAGCACCATGATGGTGTAGTGGCCAGCCCCCGGGGGTGTGTACTTGACTGTGAAGGTGTCGTTGTCATTTTTGATGATGTCAAAGTCGATGTCAGCCTCTGCAGGGCCCACCACGCCAGGGGCACACTTGATGCCAATGCTCACATCACCTGAGGGGAGGCAGAAGAGGCTGTGAGCGGACCACAACAGCCACCCACACCCAACTGACCCAGAGCTGTGCCCAGAGGAGGCTCTCCTGCCTGGACCCTCCTCTGGGCTGGTGCATACCTTGTCCTGCCTCGCTGCAGTCCACAGTGAAGTAGGTGGGCTCGTTGGCCTTGAGGCCTGTCTTCTCCACACCAGGGCCATATACCTTCACACGCTCAGGGTGACTGCCTTCTCCCACGTTCACCTGTGGGGTGGCTCAATGCTCAGCTCGGTGTGCATCCCTCAAGGCCCAAATCCCTCCCTGCACCACCCACCCCAGTCTCAGCTGGAACACTCTTAGCCCCTTATTGGGGGGCTTGAAGCATAACAGGAACAGCTGAGGTCTGCTGTGCAGGGACTGGCCACCTTCTGAGACCCCTAGCAGTAGTCAGGGGGCAAACTTGGAGGACGCACCCTGAAGGGGCTCTTGGGCACGTTGACGCCTCCCCAGGAGATGATGATGGTGTGTTTAATGGGCTTGGTGGGCACGTAGGAGCAGCGGAAAGTGCCATCGCCATTGGGGATCACTTTGATGTCGATGGGGCAGCCATCTGCATCCTGTGGACATCACACAAGCAGGGTTTAAGGTGGCAGTGGCCACCTCAGAGCACTTCAGCGCACTCTGCTGGCCTCAGGAGGAGTCATCAGCTCTTCTTTTCCACCCACTAACACACCCACACACCCCAGCCACTGATATCTGGCTATGTAAGCCTAGTGCCACGTGCTCTAGTGGCCGTGGCCCGGCCTGGGACCAGGACAGTTGGCTTAAGGCTCTCTGTGTGGTCTGCTCCCCCAGCCTAGGTTTCCTTATCTCTAAAATGTGTTGGTAAGGGAGAGTCCAGGCCAAATTGCTGTTCCTAGAATTGAATAACGATTCTTGTAAAGAATCGTACCCTTGGAGCATGAAGAACATGTTCATTAACCTCTAGTGGTCAGTGGACACCGGTCTGATAAACTACTTTGAAATCACTATCCTGGTCAGTGAAATCATCTGTAAATTGTAGATTATAAGCATGAAAAATGAGTATTTTTGTAAAATACGTTTTTAAGATTATCAGTAAGAAAACAGTTTTAAATTTCCTGTAGTACTATGGGTCCATAAGACTGTGTCCTCCTGACTTTCCGTGACTCTAGACCTCCTTTTGGAAGGTCCCTGCCTGATTAGTGAGAGCAGTGGTGCCTGGGCAGTGCCCCACCTGGGCATAGAGCTTCAGATCTCCTTTGCCAGCTGCACGAGCATCAATGGTGAACTCCGCAGGCTTGTCCACGATGCAGCCAGTGGGCTCCAGGCCAGGCCCAAAGGCCTTCACCTGTCGGGGGTGAAGAGGAGGGCTGGGCTGGGGACTGGAGGAGGGCCAGCACTCTCCACCCCTGTCCTCACCAGTGTTTAGGAGCTGGGACACACCTTGTCTGGGAAGCAGTCTGGTGGTGCTGGCTGGATGTGGGCAATGAAAGGCGAGTCACGGATGTCCTCATCATCACAGATGACATGCACAGCATACTCCCCTGGCTCTGTGGGCCAGTACCGCACATCACAGGAACCATCTCCCTTGTCATCACACTCAATCTTGGCCTGTGAGGGCCCTTCAATGGAGAAACCTGGAGCAAGGTGGGAAGGGTCAGAAGGCGCAAGGCAGCTTGGACTCTCAGGTAGGTTCCTCTCCCCTCCCCCAACTCCCACCACAGTCACCCTGCTCTTCCTGATACTCCTCAGCATTCCTACCCTTTGTCCCAGCCAATCTCCTGCATGCCATGGCCCTGCCCAGCTTTCTGCCACCCTGTCACTTACCCAGAGTCCCCACTTCTGTGCCAATGGCCTCCACCACAAAGTCAGCCGACTTGCCCACTTGGCCAGTCTCCAAACCTGGGCCCCAGGCCCGCACCTTCTGTGTTCCTGCCTCTGGGCTCACCTGGACCTCAAAGGGACTGGGACAAAGAGGGAGCTGGTGTTAATGCCAGGAAGTACCCTAGCAGAGGTACCTCTCACTTCCCTCAAATCCCCATGCCACCCATCTCCCTTCCTCTCGCCCCATGATGATCCAGACAGGAAGGTATCGGGGACATGGTGCTTACCTGCGGGGGATGGCATAGCCACCCCAAGTGATGGTCACCACGTACTTCCCAGGCACCACAGGGTAGTACTCGCACTCAAACACACCATCCCCAGCTTCCCGCACCTTCACTGGCTCTTCTGTGCCCTCTGAAGAAGATGCGGGAGGGGTGCCAATCAACAGTCTGAGGCCCAGCTTCTCAACCCCCTCGAAGAGCCCTTGGGATCCTGGCCAACCTGACAGCAGTGCTACTAGTGAGCAATGGTGAAACTCAGGGCAGAGACCATGAGTCATCCCTGTGCCTAAGAGCCCATTGTAGCACGTAGGGCAGAGAGAATTTGTCCCAGTTTGCAACCTGGGAGTAGAGATGAGACAATGCACCTAAGATCCCATTGGGCCTCTTTGGAGTCCACCCTGGGGGCGTAGTGCTGGCTGTCATTGCCCTCAGGTTGTCAGAACTATGCCCCAGTGCTCCCAGCCCTGGGCCCTGGTACTCACTTGGCCCCTTAACTGTGACTTTGAGTTCCCCACTGCCAGCACCCTTGGTGAACACCTTGAAGTCCGCCACCTCTTTTACGCGCACACCTTTGGGCTGCAGGCCTCGCCCAGACGCACGGCAGGCATTGGGATTACAAGCTGGGGGGAAGAAAAGAGAGGTCAGGGGTACTAAGGGACCCTGGACAGAGCTTCAGCTCCCTGTCACTGTCCTCTGACTGTGCACAGTCCTCCTGACCCCCTCACAGGCACAGGCCATGGCCTCATGCAACCCTGTCCTGTACTCTCTTGGGTTCCCATCATCACTGGGGTTGCTGGGAGCTAGGCTGAGCAGAAAGCTGGCTGCAGGTCCCAGGTTAGGGAGGTTACAAGAAACCATTTCTGCTGGGGTCTTTAGAGCCAGCACCACCTGGGAGGAAGGCCTGGTAGAGCCTAGGCTGAGAGTAGGCTAAGAATTATGGGGAAGGGCCCTTTACCCACATCCAAGGCCATCTGGGCCTTCTAAGAACATCACAGCAACCTCAGGAACTAAATCATGCCACAAAGCATCCAGCAATGCCATGGAATGAGAGCTGCTTCATGGCACTTGAAGGCTGCCATAGAGCATGGCAACATATGGAAACCAGCTGCCACTGAACACCAGCAGGGGTGGGAATCTCCCCCAGATGCAGAACACACGAGATGGCACGGAACCCACAGTGCCACAAAATAGGCAGTGACATATAATCCAGGCCTACCATGAACACAGGCAATGACAATACCCAGGTTGTGCCACAGGATATAGGTAATGGCACAGAACCTGGGGCCTGCCACAAAACACACACGATGGCACAGAACCTAAATTTTATCATAGAAATCATCAGGCAAATGGCAAGGAAACTAGACCTTCCATGGAACACAGGCAATAGCAGGGAACCTGAGGTCTGTCACAGAATGCCCTGGAATGGGAGAATGAATCCACACCAGGTGGACCATGCCACACAGCACAGGGGAGCTGTGGCCAAGCCTGGCCCAGCCTCCACTGACAAGTACTAATGTGGTGTCAGTCTCTTGGTCTGGTGGACGATGGACATGGAGGGGACAGGAGGTGGCCAGAGTACTGAGTGCCAACGATAGAGCTGGTGGAGGTCATCAACTGACGGCCCAATGAGTAGGTGAGGGCATACTATGTGTGACCTGCCCCGTCCCTCTCAACCACTCCCTGTGCCAACTGCTCTGGTATCCTTCCCTGTCTCCTGACCCTCCTCTTTCTCATTCCAGGATGCTCAGGGTTGGGGGTGATAAGGATGAGATTACCCAGAGCCCTCCACAGGCATTCTTCGTGTCATCGAAAGCCCTTGGCTACCTGCCCCGCCCTGTGGAGTAAGTGCCTCATTTCCCATCAGTGCTTGGATCTGGAATTTGGTGGCAGTCTTTGTATCCTAGCCTTGGTGAAGGTTATTGTGGGCATCTGTGAAGGGCCCTTACCTTCTGCCACATGGACAGGGAAGGGACTGCGGGTGATGGGGGCACCAGCGAAGGCCACATGTACTGTGTGTGGTCCCTCCATCACAGGCCTGTAAGTGCAGCGGAATGTACTGTTGCCCTTGTCCTCCAAAGCCACCTCCACTGTGTCCTGCCGGCCCTGTGGATCCACGATCACCACAGCAACATCACCAGTGCCAGCACCTGCAGTGACAGAGGCCATCATCAGTGCCCACTCTGGAGATACGTAACTTATCCTCATCCTGAGACCACTAGGCCCCCATTCACACATATACCCACATACCATCAGGGGCTGCTGGCCTAATGAGCCCTTACCCGCAGTATAGATGTCAAAGTAGGTGGGTTTGTTGGCCACATTACCCACAGGTTCCAGGCCAGGGCCACGGGCTGACACCTTGTTGGCATCCCCCAAGGCCATGCCTACGTTCACCTCAAAGGGGCTACGCTCAATGTTCTGGCCGGCAAAGAGCACAGTCACCTGGGGATGAGGGGTCAAAGGTTAGCTTCTGGGGAAGAACAGTTCTGAGAGGGGATGGAGGGGCAGAATACAGCCAAAGAGGGCAAGAGGTGGATGCCTGGTGCACTGGGAAGGGGCAAGGTATAGGCCAAGAATATGAATGACAGGGAGATACCTTATGTAACCCAGCGACCTTGGGCACATAGGAGACAGCATACGTGCGGTCCTTGTCATTGTTAGGAACCACCTTTGCCTATCAGGAAGGAAAAAAGTTGCTAGTCACAGTGGTTGTAGCTCCAGCTGACCCTGCAGTGGCCAGGTCTCCTCAGCCCCAGCAAATCCCCATAGTGTCACCTTCCCTAGCCTCCAAAGCACAGTGAGTGGCTCTGGCAGCCACCTCTAGGCCTGTTGCTGGCCCATGGTTTCTGGTCCGATCCCATCATCCCCAGCAGCCTCTCCGTACCTCCTCAGTGTGGCCCTCTGGGTCCTCGATGTAGACCAGCACTTCGCCCATGCCAGCATCCACGGTCTGCACAGTGAAGTGGGCGGGCTGCAGCACGGTGTTGCCCTGAGGCTCAATGCCTGAGGGGCAGGAACAGAGCCCCAATTACTCAGGGGATTCTCCAAGTGCCTAGCCCCCAGAGGGGGCTTTCAGGGATCAACACTTACCAGGCCCATAGGCGATGGCTTTCTTGGGGTTCAGCTGCTTAGAGCGAACAGGGGCACCAGGTTTGAGTTTGGCCTTGGGGAACTGGGATAGGTAGGTCATGACAGAATGCTCATCCACATTGGGGTCCACGATCTCCTCAGGGGCAATCACCTGCCACAGGGAGGAACAATGTTTACATGGGGCCCTCTCTACCCAACAGCCCCAGTTCTCAACTGCATCCTGGCCAGGTATCCTTACAGACACACCCCCTGCCCCTAGTTCTCCTGCCCCTAATCCCACTCTATCCCATATGCCCATGTACCTGGGGCACCCCGAGCCAGTCATCTGCCTGCTGCATGGCTTCTCGGGCGTTCTGCACAGGCTGATTGGGGTCCCAGGCTTCCCAGTCAGGACAGAGGCCTGGAGAGATGGTGGAGGGAGACACAATTAAGGGACCAACCAGCCAGGACACAGAGCATGTGTTCACCCAGTGCCCACTGAGGCTATGGCTTCACAACCCTTGTGGCCAGCTCTAGGCCTCTGAGCAGCCAGGTTGCTGTTGCCCCTGACGTCCTGACTCATCAGCTGGGGTGCCCATCACTGTTGAGGCATGGCAGCCCTCGCCATCACCAACAATAAGTCCTTTCTTCCCCAGATGATGCAGCCTGGCACCAACCCTGCCAGCCAGTCTCCTGCCTGCCTAGGACCCAGCAGAGACCCTAAACACAAACCCCCATGAGAGACCCTTTCCCTTTTGCCTCATTTTAACTGCCTCAGGGGTGGGCAGAGGAGGTGAGCCCTGTTCCACATGTGCCTCTGTCCCCTTACAGCTGCCCTGAAATCCCAACTCTTCACATACTTCCTATACCAGCCATAGGGCATGAGATTCCTTCTCTTACTAGCTGAAAACTTGGGGAAATTGAGGCATTGAAAGGCTTGTTGAAAGAGAATGAAGTCTCCTTTATGGCCATCAAGTACTCAGTCTCCTGTCAGGAAGAGCACTGAGGCAACCCCAGATCACCCTGTGAAGGGGTGCAGGGACAAGAGGGGGTGGCTTGGTCTAGGACAAAGCTGGAGGGGGCAATGTGCAGTGGCGGGGAGGGGGCCGGCTCAAAGGCTGGAATCCATGACCGGCTGGAACAGCTGAGCTCACTGCTGGCAGCCACACCAGTAGTGGGCAATGGCTTAGCAGCTGGGAATGCTTCCTAGGCAGTGCCCCCTCCCCCTGCTGCTCCCCAGTTGACCCCAGGGTGGGGGAGGATTCCCCAAGGGATTGTGGCTCCTTAGGCAGGGCAAGCAGACCCAGGGTGGAAGAAGACCTCTCTCCTCAGAGCTGTACGCAGGATGGGGCTCTGGCTCAGACTGCCTGCTCTCACCTGACCAGGCCAGGGCCTACCCCCAGTAGGGTGGGGCTAGGTCACCTGCCACCAGACAGTACCATGCTGCCTCACCCTACACCATCCAAGGCTTCAACTCCTTCTCAAACTGGTCTCACAAAGAAGAGCCTTCTCTGGGTCTATCTGGGGGCTTCCTGCTGCAAGTCCCATCATGTTTCCCTTCTCTCGGCTCAGAGGAACAGTGCCCATGGCAGAGTAGGCAGGTCACAGAGCAGCAAGTCAAGGCCCTGAGCTCCAGATATACTTCTACCACAGATAAACTGTATGATGAGGACAAGTCACTGGCCCTCTCTGGACCTGGCTGTTCTGGCCTATAAAACGAGTTTTAAACCTTTTACTGTCTCTGAAGAATCTGGCCCAGCCATAGGATAGGACCCTGGCCAGAGGAGTAAACCCCACCCTGATCCCCCAGGCCTTGGGGTGTGCATTCTGACAGCCACAAGCCTCAGCACCCCCAGCTCATCCCCACTCTCCTTTCAGGCCAAGGGCTCCATGGCATGCCCATGCCTACTCACCAGGGGCACAGTTGTCCACCAGGGCGCCAAGTGCCTTGCCATCCTGCCAGTCACGGTTAAAGTTGGTGATGGGCAGCTGGGGGACCTTGTTCTGGATCCAGCCAAGCAGACGCTGCTTGGGTGTCTGTTTGCGCGCATCCTCATCATCCTCATCCTCCCACATGGGCATAGAGATGGAGTAGTGCAGGATCAGCGTCCAGATCAGGCCCAGGATCAACTTCAGGTTCCCATCCACAATGGCCTTGCTGTCTGCACAGCAGAGGGAACAAGCTGGCTCAGGAGGGGCCCATCCTCCACTGCCAAGACCCCTTGGCCCAAGTGCCACCCTCACCTGCTCAGGTCCTGAAGCAGCTGCTAGAGCCCTAAGGTCAGGTCCTTCCTCCAGATTGTACCCATTTCTCTGCCTACCAAATTCTCTCCCTCCAGCAAGTCCTGGCCCAGATGACAAGCCCTCTCGGGCCCAACCTACGTAATTAGGCTACACATCTCTACTCCTGCGCAGTATCTTCACCTCTTCCTCCACACTTGAGTCAAAGGCAAGTATCCTGACTTTGGCTCTACCAGTCTGTAGTCCTCTTGGGGGGCAGACACTATTTGTTTGCACATACCCCCTTGCAATCTCTTCCTCCTGCCTGTCCTTGTTCCATCCTCCCAGGCAACAAACAGCTTGCTTTGTCATGATAGATTGGTAAGTATTTTCTAGAGTTGTATATAAAAGGGACTGTACAGTAAATAAAAAAAATTTTGATCAGTCCCAGAATTTAGCAGGGTCTCAACAAAAGAGCTTGAATGAAATATTTTTGAATCTGAAATTAGAGAGGAATGGGATCAGTTCCATTCCACCCACACTCCACCCCAAAGGCCATGAGGGCTTCTGAAACAAAGGGGTTCTGGGAAGAGGACGGGGTACAGCTAAGGCTGTACTGCCAAATGCTGGGGCTCAGTTAGAATTTCACAAGTACCAGGAGAAATGTCACTCACATGGGCTTAAGTGTCAGGCTCAGACACAGGCTACCCACGAACTCCTCTGAGGAATAATTGGGAGCAGAACTTGTTTCCCAAGATTTTAGAGAACCAACTTCCCTTTAATAGTCAAAGGGAAATGTTCAGGAGGAGAGGGGTTGAATTTTGGAATCCAGTTTATTTTTAAAGGGTAATGCAGGTCTGAAGCCCATCAGCTTCCTTGAGCATTGCTTTTAGGTGGCAGGGTGCGGGTGGAAGACTCAGCCTTGTTTATTGATACTGCCTGATGGGAGAAGGTGGGGCTGGAGACTCCTCCTTAAACATCTTTCCCTGTCCCCCATTTCCTAGAACTTGGGGGAGGGTGTCAGGAGACAGGAGTCTGGGGAAACCCTTCCACTCCACCTGCTGCTGCTCCTGGGGCTGGGGCTCTGGCCCCTCAGCTCCCTCACCCTGTCACTGATTCATCCTTCCTTCCCTAACAACTCCCCAGCCCTCCCCTTTCCCCTGGCTTCACTGCAGCACAATGGTTTGGCAGCTCTTGGATTCCATGACACACTCCCGGTCTCCTGGTGCTTTCACTCTCTCAAACACACAGGCCCACAACACTTTCACACAGACTGGATGCCCCAGTGCCCCCAGCCTCTTATGGCCCTGTCAGCCTCTGAAGCTAGGGGCTCACACACCCAAAAAGTGCTTCTTGCAAACTGGAGCCAGACCCTGGGAGGGAGGCCTTGAGGCTGGAGTTAGGAGTGAGTGGGGTGGAGAGGGGGTCATTCATGTTTGCTGGAGAAGTTTCTCCCTAGCAACTGGCCCTGGGCCAGACAGCAAGTGGTCCATGGCCTGGGGCAGGAGGAGGCAGTGGGGGAGCAGAGTCCCACCCTGGGAGCAATGACCTTCCTCTCCTGCCTCCCCCTCTGAGGCCAGGCAGAGGGGTGGAACTCAACTCAACCCAGTCTTCTTCCTGTGCAGCACCCCACCAGGCCACCACTCCCCCTGCCTGGGGATACCCCCAAAGGGGTGGGAGGAGCCAGACAACTAATTCTGGTAACCCCTGCCTCCAGTGGAGGGAGTGCTGGGGGAGAAAAGAGAGGGCCCAGCCAAGGGAGGTGCTGGGACAGCTGCTGCCCCCTCCAGCCCCTCCTTTGGCTGTTGGCTCCAAGAGAAGGAATAGCAACTGGGGAACAGCTGCGGGACAGAGCTGCCTCATAGGCCTCTTTGTTCAGAACGGCTATGGGGGCGGTGGGGGCCTTCACAGGGGTGCTGGGGAAGGAAGGACAGGCAACTCCTTCAACTGGGTCAAGGACCCCACCTCTAGGTGGACTTCTCAGCTCCAGCTCCCTCTCTAGGCCCTAATTTTCCTGCTAGGAAGAGAAGTGGGGAGTCTTTAAGACTCCCCCCCACACACACTCCAAGGTGTCCAAATGCTCAGTTTCAGTCCTGAGACAATGCCCTGCAGGAGGTTCCCTGGATGGCCCCTTCCCACCACAAAATGGAAAGGGAGCCAGAGGAAGCAGGATGCCCCCTCCCCTGCTGCCAGCAGCTCCTTCACTTCTCCTGGGGTCAACCCGGCTGGTGTCTCTGCCCCTCCCTGCCGCCTCACCCGGCCCACAGCTGAATTGCTGACAGCTTATCTCAGCGCTGTGAGCCACTTGGCCCAAACCAAGCACAGCTCCCCTTCCTCTCAGCGGGAACCCAGGGAGTCCCTCCCGCCCCCAAACCAGATCTGGCTTCTTCCCTTCTCTGCGCTGGCCCCTCCGTAGCTGAGCCAAGGGGGCTGGAGCCAGGCACCGCCACGGGGGAGGGGAGAGGTGCGCTGGGGAAGGATGAGGCCTGGAGAGGGGCCACTGCCCCCGCAGCTGGAAGGGAGGGGAGGCTGAGCAGTTTCCTATGTTTTGCAGAGGCCTCAGGCTTCCCTCTGGAGTCCCACCTGAGACAGTCAGTCCTGCCTTTCAAATCCCAGAATGGAGGGTGATGATGACCCCTGGCTTGCCCCATCTCTGACCCACCCCCCTAACTCTTCTAGCCGTCAGCCCCACTACACACACCAGGGGCCCCTCCCCCACCCCTTGCCCTCGGGCTTGTCCTTCTGGAAAGCTCAGAGACATCTGCTGTGTCACGGAGACAGGGCTATTTCCAGGCCAGAGCAGGCGGGGGTGGGGGGGGGTGGCAGTATTGGGACAGGAGGAGGTAAGGCCTAGGGAGGAGACTGGATGGAGCATAGGGCCCCAGACTGACCTCAGCTGCTAATTCAGGAGGACTGGAGATGGCCCTAAGGGAGAATGGGGGTGTACAGGCATCCAGTCATCTAGTTAAGTCTCTGGGGCAGCCTGTGAGGGGGTCACCTGATCCCATATGCAACTTCCCTCCTGGGGGCCTAGATACACCCTCAAAGTGAGCCCTTTCTGAAAATCACAACAGAACTCTCAAGAGCTCACTACAGGGGTGGGGTGGGAGTCTGTCCCTGACCTCCAGCCTGCAAGGAAGGGACAGGGCTGAGAGGGGTGAGGCAGCTTCTTGCCACTGGAAACCCACCCTGGGCTTCTGGGCTCCCAGAGCTGGAATGGCTCCCCACCCCCACCCAGCACTGACACACCTTCCAAATCTGGTTACACTCAATGACTTCCTCCCCTCTACAGGCCTCCCCCCCACACACACAGCCCAGACCCTTAGCTGCAGCCAATCCCAAGCATAGGGGGTGGGCTGGAGCGGGCAAGGAGAGGCAGGAGCCCCCTCCTTGAAGGCTGAAGCAGGAGGACAGGCAGGGGTTAAAGTTCCCTGCCATAGCTCAGTGCCTTTTTAGGTTTCTGAGGCTGGGCCCTGGCTTCCCCAGCTCAGGACTGAACCCAGCTGCTGAGCACATGCCTGCTGAGGGCCTCAGTGGAGCTGACCCTCCACCAGCTCTACCAGGCTTCTGAGCTTGGGAGATCCAGGGGTTGGTCAGGACCTGTCTTCCTCTGGTCCTCCCCTGTGGAGAGACTGGGAAGCCATTTGCTTTTTCTGTTGGGGTATATGCCCCTAGGCATCGGCAGCAATGGACACTGGCCCTGTCCTCTCAAGCATGCATAGGGGCTGCTCAACGGAAGGAAAGCGGACAGCCAGGGCAGCAGGTTGGGGGAGTGTGCATATGGAGGTTTTAGCTGCAGGGCTCAGACACAGAAAGGGCTGGACTTCCCAGGCTACCCAGGGGGTTTCCGCTGCTCTGAGAGGAATGTCAAGGTAGTGCCCAAGTGGACTGCATTGGTGGGGGGTGAGACCAGGCCAGGGTCCTTCCCTTTGTCCCATCTCTCAGCTCCCAGCGCACCCATCCCGCACCTGTGTCCCCAACCCATACGTGATCACCTCTTCCCCACTGTGACCATGCCCTGTCGCCCGCACTGACCGATGGACACGAGCTTGATGTGCTCGCGCTCCAGGAACTCAAGGGCCACAGACACGTTCTCTAGCTTCATCTGGCGGAAGTTGGGACGCGGGTGGAACTTGCGGTACATGCGCTTCTGGCTGAGCACCTCGAGCAGCGCGATGAGGCGCAGCCCGTCGCTGAGGTCGCGCTGCAGGTCGTTCAGGCGCTTGCCCACGCACTTGAGGTGCTCGTTGCACCAGCGCGTAAACGTGTTCTGTTGGATCTTCTTCCACGGCGCGTCCTCTGCTAGGTCCTTCTCGGTGGACGGCATCTCGTCCGCCTCGTCGCCCAGGCCAAGGCCGGCGTCCGGGTAGCCACTGTTGTTCATCATGTTGGCGCGGGCGGGGACAGGGGCTGCGTGGGCTTGGATCTCGGACTGCGGGTGCTGGCGGATGCTGTCGGGCGCTGTCGGGGCGCGACCGCGGGACTCGCTGCGCTGCGCTCTTCAACTTCTCTCGCGCCCTGGCTGCCGGGGCTCGGCGGGCCTCCTCAGCTGCTCTCCGGCTCTCGCTCTGGCTCTCGCTCACTCTCCCTCCGGGGGCGGAGCGGTGCTCGGGAAGTGCGGGCCCTGCCGGGCCGGGGGGTTTAAGAAGCCCCCGGGCCGCCGCCCCCCCGCCGCGCCCGCGGCCCCCGAGTCCACGTCAGAGCGCCGGCCTCCCAGGAATGCCGCCCGGCCCGCGGGTGGGGGCCGCGCCAGCCCACGGCCCCGCCTCCGCCGCCCCTCCCCCACGCGGCCCGGGCCCGCGGCGTACGGCGGGGTGGGGGCGCTCGCCCCTCTACCCGGTGCCGACGCGCGCGGTGCGCTGGTGAGGGCGGCAGTGCCCCACGCGCACCACACGCCCCAGAACTAAGCGTTAGAGATGAAATATGCTTCCTCCGCACGCAGCACGAGTTATACAGATAAATGGGGAAACTGAGGCCAGTGATTAGAGTTTTACACACTGATATGGTGTTGACAGAAGTTTCTGGATATGGTGAGGCTGTTGACAGAGCCTGGAAGTCTTGGCTCCTAGCCCAGGGCATTGTCCACCTGTGGACAGGGAAGGGAAGTGTGTGTGTGTGCTTGTGCAGAAATGGCCTGACATTCCCCAGGTCAGTTAGAGAGAAGGCTTGGAGGACTGGGGGTGGGGTGGGGTGTCTTCCCTTATAGCTCCACTTTACAGGTAAGAATAGCCTCATTTGGAGCCCAAACCCAGGGTCCCAGGGGAAAAAGCAAGGTTCCTATCCCTGACTCAGTGTCTCTGTCACCAGCCCTCTTGGCCTCATCCTCTTAGAATGAAGCTGAGCTCAAGAAAAAGGTACCCAGTGAGTCAGGCTGTGTGTTGTTCACCCCGCAAGTCTGACTCAACTGAGGTGATGAGAGGGGAGAGAGAGGCTGCCCCAGTGGTGCCAGGGAGCCCCCTGGGCAATGTGCCCATCTGGCCCACAGGGCAGATCCTCCCAGGGAAAGGGCAAGTCAACCAGACAGAAGCAGGGAGAGCCTTGGTGGAGCAGCCAAGGGGAAGCAGAATCGTGCCTGGGGCAGGTGGGCAGGGCCTAGGGCACAGTGGGCAGGGAAAATCCAGGGAGCCAGGCTAATGCCTAGGCAGGACTGGGCTCAGGTTGAGCCAAAGGCATCTGGAGGCTTGGGAAGCGGTGACAGTGGGGAAAGTGAGGCACTAACTCAGAGGTGCTGGCAGGGGATGGGGAGAAAGACAATGTATAAGGAGAATATGTGTTTGGCAACTCTGTAGCACACATGGACTCCATACCTCCTGGCCCCCTTTAAGCACCCTCTGCTTTCCCATCCTTCTAGACCCAGTAGATTTAACTGAGGAGGCCATGTCTGAGCCTGACAGTATCTTCAAGCCAGACAGTCCCCAACACGAGGCACAGGCTGGTTTGATGTTTGTGGACTTTGTAGGTGAATCATCCTTACTCCTCTCCTCTTCCCAGGCCTAGTGAAAAGGAAGCGGATAGTGGGCATCTTTGGGGACTCTTCCCTAGGGCAGAGTGAGGGAAATCTGCATTATGGAATGAGAAACAAGGTTAGGGGTTTTGTGAGGGGTAGCGCCTATGGTGACAGGGTTCCATGAATCATTTAACTCCCTTCTCATGTAATGAGATTCCCTAGTCCTTAGGTAGGGAGGGGGAGGAGTAGAAAAGAGACCAGAAACAAAGGGACCTGCTGTGCATGATGGGGGGGGGGAGGTCTGGGGGCCCTGATAGTGACAAGCAAGGTATAAATAGCTTGGGCCCTGCAGCTCATGTTCTGTCGGCTGCCTGTGACGAGGTGCTCAGGAATTCCACTCTCCTGTTGGCAACTCCGCTCCTTGTCTCCAGAGCTCTCATTCTCCCTAAGCCACCTTTATCCCATGGCCAAAACCACCCATCAGACACCAGTGCTGTCCACTTGAGAGGCTGAGCGCTCCTGTGGAGAGATGTTCAGCTTAGGACACATAGCTGGGTCTCACAAGGGAAGTGCGTGTGTGTGTGTGTGTGTGTGTGTGTGTGTGTGTGAGAGAGAGAGAGAGAGAGAGTCAACCCAAAGTGCCAGGAGCTCAGGGTTCCATGGTGTAATCAGTCTCTGAAGCGCTGATGAGGAAACCTAGATTCAGATCTGAGAAATGATGGATTCCTCTCTGAGCTGCTGGGAAGGGGAGAGAGGAGTCAGGTGGGATTCCTTGGAGCTCACAGCTCCTCTACAGACCCTAAAGACTCATAGTCCTGTTTGGTAGGTGGCATTATCAGAGGTACCCAGTCAGCCAAGAGCCACTATTAAAGTGAGACGGTTCTTCCAGGCTTGGTGGCACATGCCTGTAATCCCAGGCAGAGGCATGGGGTTTGCAAGTTCGAGGCCAGCCTCAGCAATTTAGCAAAACCCTGTTTCAAAAAATAAAAATAAAAAGGGCTGGGGATGTAGCTCAGCAGTAAAGCACCCCTGGGTTCAATCTCCAGTACCAATTATAACAACAATAATAATGAATAAGGTGGGCGGGTTCAGAGGGGAGCCAGGGAGAACTCCCAAGGATAGCCTCCTTACTCTGCTCTTATCTCACCATCTCACTTAGGAGAGATCAGTGTGTGAGCCCCAGGGGAGCAGTCGGCAGAGCTGGGTGCAAGTGCCAAGGGATGGTTCCCGCCACCCTCCCCAGCCCCGGAAACCTGAGCTTGTTACTCTCCAGGATAAATCGGGGCCTGACTCAGGCCCCAGCAGCCAGTCACAGTCAGCCTACCCAGGCACAGGCTGGTGACTCAGCCCTCAATATAGCCCATGAGCCCAGGCCCCAGGCCTGGCCACGCGGGCTGGAACAGACCGTGCACAATGCTGTCCTGGGACCTGCCAAGTGGGGCCCCCTCCCGTGGGGGAGCTAATGTGTTCCTCCCTAAGCCAGGCAGGGATATCAAGAGGGGCTTACAAGGGGTTTCATCAGTTGAGTATGTGGGGCTTTGCTGGCTGGGGCCACAGGCCGTTTATAGCCCCCTGACTCACCACCTGCTGACCTACCTCAGGAGACCAGGTTGCCTGGCCTTTCACCTGAGCCTGTCTAGCTCATCAAGGGGCATTGCTTGGCAGCCACTGACACTGGCCATATTTAATTTGGGTTGAGCTGAATCTGCCTGAGTGGGTCTAGCAGACTATGTTTAAAAATCTTGTTTTTCCTGGAACCAGCGACATTCCCACAGCATCTGTGATGATTCCAGGCTGGCCGGGTTCACAGCAGGTGCTTTGAGAATCAGTGACACTGACTATGGCTCTGACCTGGGCAGCAGGGAGTGTGGCAGAGTGGAGATCCACAGGCTGAATTCCAGCCTCTCCACTTCTGGTTCTGTAATCTTGGGCAGGTTACATAACTTTTCCAGGCCTCCCTTTTCTCATCCATAAAATGGTATAACACCCTCAACTGGGCTTTTTTGTTTGTTTTAAATGTGTGAAGATGAGAGGAAATAACATGAATAATTACTAGATGACACCGGCATCTAATAAGGGACTGAAAAAGTTACTTCCTCTGATGGTATCTGGGGACTGTTCTGAGGAGCGAGGCCCTTCCCCACAGCTGTGTCCACAGCCCTGTAGATCTACTGCTTGGACCTCCACACTGCTCCCTTCACCCCCTTCCTCCTTCCTGAC
Source organism: Aplodontia rufa (assembly GCA_004027875.1). NCBI lineage: Eukaryota > Metazoa > Chordata > Mammalia > Rodentia > Aplodontiidae > Aplodontia > Aplodontia rufa. The sequence goes on along the minus strand of PVKS010000381.1, from coordinate 162,064 downwards.
ACTCCACCTGTCAGAAGCAGAACCACTACCCTGCCCCCGATAGCAGTTGGTCCTTGGCAGGAGTGGCAGGTGGCAGGTTGTGCAAGGAGAACAGAGGGGCCCAGCCTTCAGAGAGCAAGTAGAAGACAGGCAGTTATGCAGAGGGTAGTAGCCAAGAGATGGAGGCTCCTGAAGGTGTTTGGGGTTCTTGATTCTAGCTATACCAACACCAGAGTGCATGCCTGTCTTTGACTTCTTTTTTTTTTTTTTTTTTTTTTTCAGGGCTGAGGACTGAGACTGAACTGGGGGCCTTGTGCATGCTAGGCAAGCGCTCTGCCACTGAGCTAAATCTCCAACCCCTGCCTGTGACTTCTAAGACATACGCCTGTAGACTGAAGGTCACCCCTCTACCCCTGTTTTTAAGTTAACCCAAATGAATGTTTCATGCTTAACAGAGACTTCTTTCACATGCTTTGCAAACATGGATCAACAAGATTGGGAGACAATAAGTTTAAACCAAAGGAAGGAGAAGGGGAAGAGATTCTAAAGTGAGCAGAGAGGGCAAGTGCCCTAAAAGGAAGAGCTCTGTATTCTAAGCAGAAAGGCTGGGGAAAGGCAAGCCCACATTCCCATTATTATTACCCAGGCTCTAGGTTCAGGTCCCAGAACCTGATCTCCATCTTGGTTTCTAATTTCAAGCGATCCTCAATTTCCTAGCTCATCTGAGCTGCTATATCAAAAATGATTGTAAACTGGACAGCTTATAAACAACAGAAATTTATTTCTCATTGTTCTTCAGGCTGGAAGGCTCAAGATAAGGCACTTGCAGATTGTCTGGTGATGTCCCCCTTCCTCATAGCCATATTCTCATTACAACCTCATGGCAGAGGGGCAAGGGATCTCTTTGAGTTCTCTTTCATAAGGGAACTACACCTATTTGTGAGTGCTTTGCCTACTTCCTAATAGTATCACCTTGGGGGTTAGGATTTCAACATGAATTCTGGGAGGGCACAAACATTCAGGCCATAGCATTTGGTTATAGGTCATCTTCTGGTCCTCTCTACTACATGTTTTTCAGCTAACTGGTGGTGAGGTAAAGTGGATAAAATACAAGGTCTCACTAACCTCAAATCAAGTGGCCAGTGGTACCAGGTAGCTACAAAGAAATTTTTTGAATTAAGGTTGACTGAGTTCATAAACCTTAACTGGTAGGGCATGCTTTTCATGTTATTGAGCACACTGATCACGTACGCACCTTGTTAAAATGCAGATTCTGTTTCAGGAAGACCACAGCTGACTTGAGACTCTGCCTTTCTATTAAGCTCCCAGGTGATGTTGATGCTGCTGGCCCTGGGCCACTTGGAACAGAAAGGAACTAGGCTACCCTGAATCAGGACCATCTTCAGAGAGGAGTCATTTGGAGGGAAAAAGGACTATTGGCATCACCCTCAGTTTGCTTGGTCACAGTGTCAGCACTGGGTCTAGTCCTGCCAGAAGGACTTCTAGTTCAGCCATCACTTCCCTAGGATGTATACAATTTGAAACTCTCCTTCTACATGTTCTTCCTGTGCTCTCTAGGCAAGGGCTGGGGAAGAAATGGATTCATCTAGAGCTCAGCAGCTTCCATCATGGCAGATGCTCTCTGCTCATGTGTTTCTTCACATGCTTGTCGAATGGGACAAAGTTCTTCAGTGACAGAAAGAAGGGTCCTCAGGACACCAGTAGTCATGGGGGCTTAAGAATACACTCAGGGTCTTTCATATGGCAACATTCGTGATGAGAACAACCCACCATAAAGGGCTCCATTGGAATAAAGGTAAACACAGACATACATAAATTATCCTAGCTATTCTGCTATCCCCTCTTAGATAGTTCTCAATCTTCTGTCCTGCTCTGAGCTCCAGGAGGCTGACCTTGAAAGATCATATCACCTGGGCACTTCTGCTCTCTGGCTTCCTACTGGGTTCTGTCAACCAGAGGTACCAACAGGAAGCTGACAGATGGGAAGAAAAGGGCAGGGGACTGAAAAGCCTTCCTCAGGGTTCTGGCACTGCACTCCTGCCTGGGGCTCCCTTTCTGGGCTCCAGCTCTTGCTTCCTGCTCCCTCCAGCTAGGGTGACAACAGCTTTCCACTGGTGTTGGGGCCTGGCTACCTTACCTTGATGGCTCTCTTAACCCTGCCTCCTTCGTTAAACTCTCTTCAAGTTAAAGCTTTGTCCTGTTTACTGCTAGGACCTTGACAGATTAAAAAGTCACCTCTGAGAGCAAACCCCTTGAGTCACAAGGACTAAGCCATGAAGTCTCCCATGCAGATCTTTGTGGAGAATCCTTACATACAGGTAGTGGTATAGGCACAGAACCTAAGGGGAGGTTTTTTGCACCCCCTGCATTTTTTCCATGCTCAGAGGAATTCCTTGAGCTGGGTTAATAGGCATAGACCACCCTTGCTGCAATTTAACTGGCAGCACAGGGAGCCAGCCTCATTTCTGAAGTAATCTGTAAGGAGCCAGTATGTGAGCTACTTGGTTGAAGGGGAGCTGCTCTGTTCTGTTTGTGTGTGAAGCATTCAGTAAATAAAAAGCCACAGAGTCTCATGTAATTAGGATGATATTTAATTACAAGGAACCCAGGATCTTATACAAGGCAAGAGATGGGAGCCAGCAGAAGCCAGCAGCTCCCATAAGCCTTTCCAGCTTGAGTGGCTGAGGCTAAGGAGATGAGTGGGGACACATGGGAACATATGAGTGGGGTGGGAGCTCTGGCACAGTGTGTCCTGCCCAAAGGTGAGGGTGGTGGCTGCTGGGGATCGGCCTTTTCAGCTGGCCCAGGTCTGCCATCACTCCATGAGGCAGAACTCTGTCTCCTGCGGTCGCATGCTGGGTAACACATACAGAGCCACAGCTGCAATAGCCAAGAATACCATAGGCTTCCACATCCCAAACATGTTCTGTGGGGACCAAAGAAAAACGTGAGTTTCCAGCCTTCTGGACCCTTCCCTAAGCCAGAAATCACCTGCCTGCTTGTGCCAGAGAGGGACACCTCAGGAACATCATGGTCCAGGCTCTCTCACCTCCTGGAAAAGCAGTAGAATGGTCTTTAAGTCCTGGCACTAGAGATATGGGGTGGAGCACTGCACATATCACCTCAGGTGATGCCTGTGTGCATGTCTCCATTTCTCCCCAAGAATGAGAATACTGGCCCTTATTTATGGATAAGCAGCGGAGATCACATGGTCTTTTAGTCCTGGCACTAGATATGGGGTGGAACACTGCACATATCACCTCAGGTGATGCCTGTGTGCATGTCTCCATTTTTCCCCAAGGAATGAGAATACTGGCCCTTATTTGTGGAGGCAAGTTCTTGGATGCCTGAGAAAAGGTGAATGCCATGGCAAGAAATGGAGAGGGTAAAACTGGGTCTTCAGAGTGGCCATGATTATTGAGCTATGTGAAGCAGGAACGACTCAGAGTCAAAAGGAAGGAAAGGGGCACTAACACGAGGGGAAGTGGAGGAGTGCAGGTGAACAGGAGCTGCTTACACAACAAGACCTTTTGCATAGAAGGATGTCAGTTCAAGAAAATTCAAGGCAACTGTTACTGGCCCTGGGAGGCAAATGTCAGAGTCACCAGACAGCCCACCCTAGGTGTGCGGACTAACTTCCTAGCACACGTGCTGGAGTGTGCTAAGCCTTCTAGACACTGCTGACCGCTGGCAAACTTTGCTGATCCATCAGAACGTATCCAAAAAACAACCTTTAAGAAATGAAATCTCAGACAAGAAAATATATACTTGGGGAAGTAGTTCCTATTTTTGTCACTCCTTTTACATATTACTTGAAAGATGGAATTGCAATGTTAAAAAACATTATGCTATCGCATAAGATAAAAAGGATGGTTTTTGGCAAAGATGGTGTAATGCCCATTAATGCTAAAAACACATTTGCTCAGAGAATAATTGATTTAAAACAAGGATTTTAAGCCAACCATAAAGAGCAAAGTAAAGCTCCTAAATCTATAGAAATAGTTACATAGAAGAACAGGAGATACATAATAGAAAGCAAAATAATGTTGGAAATGAATATATAGACTAATCCACAAAGAAAATAACTGAGAAGAGAGCTAGAAAAAAGGTTTACATGCTCAGATGTTAATATCCTGTTGTGCACTGCTAAAAGTGTCAGCCTAACGTTCTTCAAAGAAGAAAAAGCTAAAATCCATAAATGTGAACTGGTGTACTTTATACAGAGCAGAGTCAAGACTGTGGACTGGATGCATAAAGGGATGGCTGGGCTTTCCAAAGGAGGAAGTGACAGACTTCAAGAATTCACAGGATTCTGGAAATCACAGGCTTTTGAATTGCATTACCACACTGATAGATCAGGGGAATCATGTTTTGAGATTTAACCAAGGTGGTTGGCAAGATTTTTCTTGAAATCCTTGCAGATAACATGAGGAAATAAGAGTAGGATGACAGTACGGTCTACTGTATGACCATTTGCTAAGTGGTCAGTGAGCTGAATAGAATAGAGAACCGGGCAAGGTGGGAGTGGGATCTAGAGGCTGGGTCCTCACGCTTTCCCTTTTTTTTTTTTTTTTTTTGTACTGGGGATTGAGCCCAGAGGCACTCTACCACTAAACCACATTCCCAACTTTTATTTTGTATTTTGAAACAGGGTCTCACTAAGTTGCCCAGGCTGGCCTGGAACTTGTAATCCTACTGCCTCAGCCTCCCAAGGAGCTAGGATTGCAGGTGTGCACCACTCCTCCTGACTTGGGTCCTTACTTGCAACTTGGATGAAGTACAGGAGGTGGGCCTGACATCTCTGAGGATGACATGCATCTGACAGGGAAAGTGAGTATTTTAAAAACAGAGGGTCAAGATAAAAACAAACAAACAAACACTCCATAGGTTAGAACAATATGTATCTGATAAGTAAAAATGGAAAATTCTGCCTTTGGATCCCAAACAATAAAATACTAATACAGAATCTGGAGATGATGCTTAGCATATGCAATGTACAAAATAGTTTTATATAACATGACATGAAGTAAATCCATGATATGTTACCAAAAAAGCTAATAAGATTTGAGGTTGCATAAGTAGAAGTATATAGTATCTCCCTAACACTTGGAGCCAATCATGGAAAAGCACTCAAAATGCAGAGAAATGATAAGGAAAAATGGGATTAGAATTTTTATCAGTAGCTAATATTAAGTCCTTAAAATCCAATTCACAATCTCCTGGCTGTATTCACCTCTCTCTGTCTTAGTTTTATGATGTTTAAAATGACAATACTAAGAGCTTCCTCAAAGGGTTGCTGCAAGGATTAGATGAGTTAATGCACGAAGAGTGACAGGGGTGACAGGCACACAGTATGCATTGTTGATGCAGTCCTTTGTATCCTGTAAAGTACTTTCACATACATTAACTCATCTGATCCTCTCAGTAGCCTGGCAAGGAAGGCAGAGCTTCATCAGGCTTTGCTAATACACTGAGGGAATTAAGTTCAGATGGCACATTTTGCAGGGACCAAGACTGTAAGAAGAGACAGACTCAACCAAGTTCCCACTGCCTGTCAGGCACTATGTCACCTCAAGGTGGAGCTCAGCCAGAGCTCTGAGGATGAGGCTGAAAAAGGACCCTTAGGCAATAGTTCTTTCCTCTCTTTCTGATGGGCCTGCGGAGTGGGAGCTGGTGAAAGGCTATGGCTGGGTGCTTTGGGTCTCATCCCACAGGGACTCAAGACATCTGAGGGTTTGCAGGGAGGAACAGGTGTAAGGAGAGACAATTGTCACTAAAGGAGCTATTGTCATGTAGTACCACAGGAAAATCTGAAAGAAAGGACAAGTGCTTGGGGGGGGGGCGCGGTTTGGAGGTGGTGATAATTGGAGGGGGGCAAAAAGGAAGGGCAGAAAGGGAAATGGTGAAAGGTACCATCAACAAATGCTTTGGCTGCCCTCTGAACCTGTGCATTAAGCCAACTATACCTCACTTACAGGGATTTGAGGAGAGAGGATAGGGGAGGGAAAGTGACAGGGAGAGCTTGAGATAAGAGCCAAAACAGAACAAGAAGGAATAATTTATGGATTCCAGAAAATAGGTGGAACCCCTGGGTTTTACTTAGGCCACGAGACCATAATCTTCCTCATGAATCTGGTATTCCTTTGACAGGTAAGATCACATAAAGATCACATGAACTGGGGCCAACTAGGAGGTGTCTAGAATGCTATCAGTCTTATTTTCCTGAGAGCACTCACATCTCTAGCTAGCACAAATTTTTCACTAGTACCACATTCTGTCCAGAGAACTTAGCTTGGGAATCCAACTACAATGGAATCTACCCTCCAAAAGGGATAAACTGAGAACTATAAAATATTTCCTGGTATTTCTTTCTAATTTTTCTGGAGAGCAGAAGTCCCAAACCGAGAAGTTTTCAGGAGAAAAGTGTACAATACGGTAGGGGTTCAATTCTACTTTCATCAAAGTTGAAGGACTAATTTAGGTTGCTCTCAAATGCCCCTGGGAGGTCCAAAAGGATTGCAGTTCTTCAGACCTCCTCTCTCATCCACCAGGAGAGGGAGTGATTACTTATTTTGCCATCCTACATAGAAGCAGTGATGAGAGCTTGGCTTGGGGGTTAAAAAAAGAAAGAGCCCAGGCCAGCCTTGCAGACAAACATTAGCTCATCAGAAGTAGTTGGGAAGCTTTGACTAGCCAAGGATAGAAAATCAATCATGCCTCTGGTAAACATTCCAACTCCCTGTGCACTGCATGCACCATAAAGACATGCTTGGAAGGTACAGGATTTGTGATAGCCAGAGGAAAAGCCAGGGCAAAACTCAGACCTGAGCATCACCTGTTGTCTAGTGGCCAAAGCAAGAAGCAAGCAGCTGAGAGGGAAAGAGGAGGAAGCAATACCAGTACCTGCGTTAGGATGATGTCTCAGCCCACCAGCACCAGAGCAGAGCCGATATGACCACCAGGCCTACGAGAGGCAAGGAGAAGATGGGGGGGTCGGGGGCAGGGGATGGCTGCAACATGTCAAATGAGAGAGAAGCACAAGGAGAGACCAGGAGATGTGAGATGGTATGAAAAGACATAAACACACGAGTCCAACAGATAATGAAGATGAAAAAACAAAGGGGAAAGAGAAAAGAATCAAGAGGTTAAAAATCATGTAGGCTAGAGCAGCAGCATTTTTCTCTGCTCCCTGGGCCTTGAGGAGAGCAGAGTTCTTCCCACTGGCAGCCTGCAGAAGTTGCAAAATTGAACGGGGGAAGTAGTGTCTGGATACAAATCTGGGGCAAGGCCAGTTAGAAAACTTGTCATACACTCCTCATATTGTGTCAAGCATAAGTATTCTGAACCTAGATCTTTGTTGTGAGCTGAACTCCGGAAAAGTGAAGCTCCAGAGTAAACTGGGCCTCCTTAGAGAAGTAGGGTAGATACTGCCTAATCACTCTAGGAAGAGCCCATCTTTGGCCAGGCCAACTGTTTGGCTTGCTTTCCATCAAGTTTCTTAGAATTTTAAGCTCTAGTTTCTATGATACCCTAGGAGTCTGGTGCATTAGTTGTGAGACAAAGTGTACTAAGACAAGTTAACAATGGAGAAGAGCTACTTCTTTGACATAACAGTCTTCTAGAGAGAAACTGAATTTGTAGGCAGTAACAAGTATGCCAGCTGAGCACCCCACAAAAAGAGAAAGTGCAGGATCCACTGGGGCATCTCTAACTGTCTACCTCTATGGATAGACACAAGGAATAGATTCGACTTTGTAATAAAAAAAAATTAGATCTGGCTTTAGAAATGTGGTCCCTCAAGAAATCTATGAGGTTCTGAGCCACCACGTGGTGGAATATGAGGAGTTCAAAGAGATGTAGCAGTTGCTCCTACTCTTTACATCCTAAGTACTGGTCCTCTGCCACAAGGTGAACAGAACTGCATGTTGGATCCTTAGCAAACGCTATAAAATGATCTATGGAAAATTCCAGATATCCTTAGAATAGACTGGATAATCCTAGCACAAGAGACTTATTTTCTTTCCCTGTGTTTAGAGGGACAGAAAGGACCTATACTATAAATTGAGGACTTACTCAAACCCCAGGGCCCCCAGTAATTGCAGGGCAGGAATTCAACTGGTACATATCTATGCAGAAGAACCATACAGTTGGTAAATCATGCCTGCCATCCTGGCATATCCCCCATGAAACCTCCACCATAATCTCTCCAGCAAACAGAGGGTAAGGGCTGTGGCTGGTCATGGACCAGTCAATGCCCCTGTTGTACAGATCAAAATTCTGACATCACTCATCACCTCCAATCTCTCACCCCTCATGCCCTGTGATATTTGGAATCCAGTGGGTGGCACAAGCCCACACCCCTAACAGCAATGACAAAGGTTAAACCTAACATGACACCAATGGAAAACAAGACTCAGTGACTTATCCAAGTTGACAAAAATGCCCTGAAGGCCTCACACTGTCAAGGTTCTTCATGAAGTGCCAAAGAGAGGGATGAAGGCATCTTCTTGACAGAGAAAGGTAACAAGGACCACTGAACAAATGTAAGGACACAAGACTCCAAAGACCCTATCTTGGTCCTCAGAAACTTGGCTGTTGTGAGATGGTTCCACAAATTGGTCTAAACCTGCCATTTCCCTCAGAGAGACTGCTCTCGCCAACCCTTCTCCAGTCCCATTTCCCTGAGTATCAACTCTTGCCCTGGTTACCTGTGCTCCTGAGGAGGCCCACCCTTCCAAGGCCAGCCCTGAAAAATGAGGTGCCTGGGCACAAGGCCCATTTCCCACTTGATCTAGCCTCTGGCGTGGTTACCTTTTTGCTCTCAGAAAGTTTAAGAGGGTTGCTTTCTTCAGCAGTCTCAGGGGGAGAGTCATCATCATCCTCTTCTTCGTTGTCTTCTCCCTTATTCTGTTCACTGTACTCTTCATATTCTTCCTCGTGCTCCTCTGTTAACTTAGCTTCCTTAGCATCTGTTGGCTCAGCGGCTAGCTCATATGAGTTCTGCTCTTTTGTTTCTTCCTCTTTTGCCTCTTCCACCTCTTCTTTCTTTTCCTCCTCTTTCTTTTTCTCCTCTTTTTCCTCCTCTTTCTTTTCCTCCTCCTTTTCTAGCTCATCTAATTGCTTCTGGCTAGCCTTGTAGTACAGCACCACCTCCAGACTCTGCAAGGTGGAGGTAGGGCAGGATGAGGGCTGTTACCGGTGAAGAATCCTACTCTCATGAAAGAGCTATCTTCAGAAAACTGTTGCAGCATGTCACTGGGCTAGGGCGCAGTGCTGTGTTCTCGGGCTGCAAGCCAATCTCTCTGAGCATTATGAGGAGGACAGTCAAAGCAGCCTCTCGAGGCCAACACATTTACCCAGCCATTAAGCCATTTCAAACAGGTATCAGAACTCAAGATTCTTGGGCTCTGCCCCTCAACTCTTTGCTTCCCAACACTCATGGTGACTCCTATAGTATGCAGTCTGTATCCACTCTTCCCACAGCACTAAGAGAAGGGAGTCCCAGCTACGGCAAACACTTAGGATCCCAGAAACCTTCCTATAGGAAGGTAGTGGAGATGATGTTTCTTCCCAGAGCCACCTCCTCCCTGCTACCTAAACGGCTGCTACAGCAGCAACTCACCTTTCTGGCCTCAAAGCTGTCCTCAGAACTGTTGGAGCACTGCTGGATTACCTTTTTCTTTTTAACCCCGTTGGCATTCTTGTTCATGTTCTTATTGCCATTCTGTCCCCTGGCCTCTTTGCCAGTGGTGTACTTTTTCTCTTTGAGCTGGCGGAGCTCTTCCTGGCAGCATTGCAGCTGCCCCTCCAGGTGCTCCTGCACTGCCAGGAGCCGCGCCTGTTCGTCCATGCTAGCCTGGTACTGCAGCTGCAGCTCCCGCAGCTTGGTCTGCAGTTCTTTGATCTGTTGGTAGTGGGGGGCTAGTTACCCAGAGCCAGGCCCTTATAATTAGCCTGGGCCCAATTTGGGGTCACTGCTTCAGAAATCTACCTGCTAAAGCCCACAGGGAAGTAGACAATAAAGAAAACATTATACTGGAAAATAATCCTCTTGAACAGTTTTACAAATAAATAGCTTTACCCTAACTTGAGGCAGCTGAACATTTACATCAAACATGGTAAAAGATTTAAATTATGTGTTTTGAAATGTAACCTGTCTGAGAATAACTGATATTATTTTTATGGGAACTCTTACTTCACCCAGCTAATTTCTCTAATAGGTATAATGACTTAAGGAGCTGTGTTGCACTGGGCTCCTGAACCTCCCCCTGGAAAGAGGCAAATTACAAGCCTGCTCCCTAATCTCAGGTTTTGTCTTCCTTGGCTGATGGATCCATTGGGTAGGCACTAGTCAATCTAGGACCATGTGGTCACAGCTTTCTGGGTCTTTCCTAGGTGTATACATAGGGACCCCTCCACTGGAATGTGAACAACTCATCAGATGCCTCTATGCCCCTCCTAGTGGGTATAGGGCACTCTTGGCATTATTGAGAGATCCAAAAGAAGATGTGGACAGCACCTGTCCTTAGAGTATTTATAATCTAGCTGGGGAGACTAGACAAATACATACAAAATAATAAAACTGGCAAGTGAAAAAATATAGCTCTACAGAAGTTTTCTAGGACACAGGGCAAGAGAGAGAAGTAGCAAAGAGAAGAAGAAAGTAGTTCCAACAGAGGTATCTGGATGACTAGTACATCACAGTGGGTACTTGAGAAATGTCCTTCAGCCTGAACAAAGTCCATCAGAGACAGCAGACTGCCTGGCCTGATGGAGTTCAGCTTCTCTGCTTTGCCATCTCTCTCTGTGGTCACTCTGCAGTGGCATTGCCTCCTCTGGCTCTAGGGACTCCTAGGAGAAGCCCTGCCTCCCTGGCATCAGTTACCTCACTCTTATCCTGCTGGGAGGCAGCAGATTTCTCATGGCTCTCCATGCACTCCTTGAACTCCTTCTCACAGTTTTCCAGCTCTTCGTTCAGCAATTTCTGTTGGTCCAGCAGTGTGTTCATCCGCTCTTGCAGTTGGCAGTGTTCCTCTTGGCTCACCTGGTACAGGGCCTGCACTGCCTGCAGCTTGGTCAGCACCTTGGCCACCGTTTCCTCCAAGTGCTGCAGGGGGCGGGGAAGTAATGATGGCACCTCAAGAAGCTCTCACCTCTGCCCCACACTTTGCTAGGCCCTTCTCTGGATACAAAATAGTGGCCACAAGGATTTGGTGCTGCCCACAGGGACACTGTATTTTTGCTTATAAAGAGTAGCTGCACTATCCTCAAAAAACTAGGGTTGAACCCACCATATGATCCAGCTATTCCTCTACTGAGTTTTTTTCCAGGGGACTTAAATCTATGTTTATAGCAGTTCAATTTATAATAGCTAAATTATGGAAACAACCCAGATGCCCCTCACTAGGTGAATGGATACAAAAACTGTGGTACATCTATACCATGGAGTTTTACTCAGCAATTAGAAACAATGATATTGCAGCCTTTGAAGGTAAATGGATGGCTATGGAAGAAATCATGCTGTGTGAAGTTAGCATAACCCAGAGAACCAAGGGTTGAATGTCTTCACTCATCTGTGGACACTGGAGCTAAACCCTGACCATTGTGAAAGGTGGCCAACTCTCATGTATTAAACCCTGAAAAGGTGTAGTGACATACAACCTAAGGCATTCATAGAGATGTATTGGGAAGGAGGGGAAAGGGGGGAGGGACAAGGGTGGGTAATTGGGGGGCTTTGGGGGTAAATCTAATTTTCAGAATATAAATATATTGTTTTGTTGCGGGGGGAAAAAAAAGAGTACCTGCGCTGATGAAAGTCCTCAATGCTAGGGCTGGAATGGGACACTTCTGTGGGAGAGGGACTGAGGAGGAGGCATGATCACCATGGGTGGAGGCCTTGGTTGCTTCCAGGAATTTCCCAGGGTTGCTCTCCCATTCCCATCTCACTTCTTGTGCCCTTCCCCTGGTGACATTTCTCTTAAAAAGGCAGGAGCCTGTAATCCCCTGCCTGACCTGTGCCCTGGGGATGGTTACCTCCAGGTCTTCAGGCACTGCTAGGTCCTCATCAGTGCCACTGCTGACGTAACTCCTGTGATAGCTGTTAGAACTACTGGTGCTGTTATAACTCTTCCTAAAGATGATGCTGCCCCTACTGGACTGGTTACTCTTCTCAAAGGCCTCCCCAGAACTCATGCTGCTGTCATAGCTCTTGAGGAAGGACTCACTGCTGGCCTGGCTGCTACCATAACTCTTGTGAAAGCTTTCGTTGTCGTCAATGGTGCTGCAGTAACTCTTGTGGAAGTTCTCACTGCTGGGAGTCACGCTGCCAGAGTTGTTCTTGTAGGACTCTAAGCTCATTTTTATTGAGGGGGACTGCATTTGCAGCAGCTGCATTTCTTCCAGGCAGAGTTGCACCTCTGCCTGCAGTCTCCTCCGCTCCTCTAGGAGCCGCCCATGCTCCTGCTGCAGTAGCTCCTGTTCCCTCTGACTGGAGACATACAGCACCTGCAAAGCCTGTAGCTCCTCCATGAGCAACTTGTACTGCCAAGGAGTAGGGGTGGGAGACATCACCATTACTCTAAAACACATTCAATCCTAGCTGCCCCTCTCTCCCAGGGCCAGTCTCTATACACACACCTGACAGAAGTGTACACTCACCCCTCAGTCTCCCCAGGTCTGTCTCTGACTTAGCCTACAGGTGACTGGCATGTGTCAGCTTCCTACTCTATTCCTACCATGATTTTGGGGTTCCCACTTCTGTTGGTTTCTGCCCTCTGGCACATCCTTCTCTCCTTGGAGCAGTGTGGGATGGGTCTCAATGACACCCTGGCTTGATATCCCACCCTCTTATCAGTTAAGTATAACTATTATCCTGACCTATAGGTTTGGTCTTTTCCCCAACCCTTGAAGTTAGAACCAGCCACAGACTCAAATGTGCACATACAATTCCTCCCTCAGAAGGTACAGGCTTGGAGTCAAGGTCTTATCACTGGTCCTTGTACCTCCTGCCCTGATTCTGAACCTGGCCGCTTGGGCATGACTCCCAGGTCCTCTGGACTGCCTTCTCAGCTGTTGATGCCCAGGGTGAGATCTGATCGGTTACGGAAATACTTTATACCTGGTTCTCTGTCTCTGTTACCCAGCTTTCAGCCTAGATATCTGATATCCCTGGACTGGACATCTCATGGACTGGATTCTGCCATTCCTTGGTTCTCTTTGCCTAATATCTGAATGAATAGATTCAACCTAAACTAAAGCTATCTACAAGCTTTTCCTTGCTCATGTTGAGACCTCAGACCAAATCTATCCCCTAACTCTGAATAGACTTGTACAGAAACTTCTGCTTGTGTGCATTCATATCTGTAACCTCCTAGTGGAGCTTGAGACACATCAGTTTCTGTCTAACACCCCTGACCTGGCTCTGTTGTTGCCACCAAAATCCCAGCAAAGAGAGTGCAGTCAGTACTGAGAACCTGCATGCTAGGGATGTTTCCCTTGGAGATGAATGGGCCAGATTTGCCTCATAGAGAGCAACAAAAGGTTATATAGGTTTTGAAAATGGAAAAGTGTAATTTTGAACTCATAAGAAAAGCATGACATGCTTAGAGGCAGTCCAAAGGAATTTAAACAAAAACTAAATTGATCTTATAAATCTTGAAAATGATATGTCAATGGGATTGAGTCCAATAATCAGATTACAGACCTCTGGGTCATCCCAGCTCTGTTCTAAGGGCTTGGGGGAGTTCAGCTGCCTTGCCTCTGGGTGAGATTCCCCAGTGTATCTAAGGTGACACCTTAATGGAGCCTATGGTGGCTCTGGCTGGTGAAGATCAAGGCTTCCATCTGCTTCCTGCTGAGCAGGCCCTCCAGACTCTGACCCTTCTGTGGAGCTCCTTTCTCTGCAATGCTGCTATGCTTGGGAGACCCACCACCCTTCTTCTTGCCATGGTTACCTTGTGGCGACAATCTGAGGACTTAGAAGCCTCAGGATTCTCCAACACTTCCTGGAAACGAGACTCTCTGAGACCTCGCAGCTCATCGTGGGCCTCTAACTGTTCTTTCAATACATTCTCTTGGTTCTGTATCACTTTTCTCTGTTCCTCCTGCATGCCTTGGTAGAGAAGCTGCAGCTCACATAGGTTCTGTAACTTTGCAAGCAGCTCCTGACTCTGAGTAGAGCAAAGGAAGGAGGAAGAATGGCAGTTCAACGGATGGTCCTAAGCTCCTCCTGTGCCTCATCCCCACTGGGCACGGTCTCCCCCAATCTTTGTGTCTGCTTCTTCATGAAGTCCCCCTGGGAATGGGGTGGGGGAGGGGGTTTTCTATGTAGGCCTACTAGTTGTATAGCGATGACCTCTTCTGTGTGGGTGCATTTTGTAGTATGCAAAGTGCTTTCAGAGGTACTTCCTCCAGAGGGACTGAAAGTAAAATGCTGCATATTCTAGAGCATAAAAAGTACTTTAAGATTAAAGCCTTTATGAGGAAAAACCTGAATCAGCTCTGTGGAGCTGTTTGGTGTGTGGAGACTGGTGAGAAAGGGAGTGGTTGGCTAAGAAAGGAAAACTTTCAGTCCCCACCCATTTATATTTCCCAGAGATGGTCAGTTTTTCAAAGCAGGCTCTCTGCAGTCAGCAGCATTTCCCTGGCTGTGAGGGTACCTTAGGGAACAGGCCACACTTGGGTATCGGGTATATGAGCCTGTGCAGCTCTTCCTGTAGCTGGCCCTGCTCCTCCTGCAGCCTCCTCTGATCCTCCAGGAGCTCGCACTGTTCCATCTGCAGCTGCCCCATCTCCTTCTGGTTGACCTTGAACTTGTCCTGCAATTCTGTCAGCTTGGACAGCAGTGCATCACACTGTAGATGGGGTGGGGCGTGCAGGCATGGTTATTCTGCGAGGTGTGCTTCTAGGGGGCCAGCAGAGCACTTCTTTCTTACAGCAGAGCTTTCCTGCCTCCTGTAACTTCCCAGGGTCTCCCTCCCCATCCAGTCACCTTGGACCCACGCAGACGGGGACTCCACACAAAGGCGGAGCCTCAGCAAGCTGCTTTTTTAGTGGGCTGCTCTCGACTGGCAGTGGCTTATTCTAAGTTCCCTGAGCCAGTCCCTTCAGAGAGCAGATTGAGAGGAACTGCTATCAATGGCCTTCCCTTCTTCCTTCCTGTCTTCCTGTCTCTGGCTCTTTCCTTTGATGTACCTACCACCTTCTCACCCTGACAGGAACTCCAGTTCTGATTATTTTCATTATCACCAGTTGTTTATGAACCTAATTATGCTCCTCACCAATAAGGAATTGATTTTACTCCAATTTTTCTCATTTTGCTTTCCTAATCATCTCCTAAAACCTTTAGAAAAGTATGTGCTATTGCTATTATGTGTGTGTGTGTATGTGTGTTTGTGTGTGTGTGTGTGTGTATACATCTATATCTAAATCTATATCTATATCTATATATCTTTATATTTAGTCTTCTAACATCAAAAAGTGACTCTCAGTGCTGTTCTTTAACTAAAGAACAGGTTGGCTTCTCCTTTTCCACAGGCACTTTCACTTGGAGAGGAGGTGACAAGGGAGTCATGGACCCCGAAACTGTGTGGGTGTGGAGGCAGGGGAAATGTGAGCCTGTGCACAGAAAGCCAGGTAGACTGTAACCTTCCCAACCTCCTGTCTCCTAAAGGCCTTTCCCTAGGAACACAGCTGTTGGCTGTGCCAGGAGCCACTGCGTGTTCTGGCAGGATATGACCAGCTCCCCCATCTCCCAAGATTCTTGTGCCTTTTCTCCAACATGCTTCAACATCTTTCCACTTCCAATCAGTAATCGGGCTGAAAGCACTCAACTGGGTAAATGGCAATGGTTTGCATTTATATACCATGTAAAAAGTAAGTAAGGTCTCATTTGTCACTACCGGGATTTATTACTACAGGAATTGAGATAAGAGTAGAATTCTATTCCAGTATTAAGTCTTTGGAATCTAACCATACCAAGTCACAGAATAAATCCTGGAAGAGTTGAGGTCCTTTTAATGCTCAAGCAGCACTCTGGGCATAGACCATACCCCCTAAAAAGAGCACTTGTCTCAGAAAACTGGCTCAGCTTTCAAGTTCCAACAGTAATAGTGGTATACACGGGCCTATGTGTATGTTCTTTTCCACAGATGACCTGATATCACTACAGTTGCTATATCAATGTACAAACATATTCACACATAGAATTATGAGTGAAAAGAGTCAAGTTTTTAAACTGGGATCCAGGGGCTGGAGCAGTGGCTCAGCAGTTACCGCACTTGCCCAGCATGCACAAGTATACGGGTTCAAACTCCAGCACCCACGTGTACAACTAAGTGTCAGAGCAACGAAAGCCATGTGAAAAACTAAATAAAAATTGATTCTGTCTGTCTCTCTCTTACTATCTGTCTCTCTTAAAAAACAAAACAAAATAAAATGAAATAAACTGGGATCCAGATGTACTGATCCTACTAAGTAAGCTCTGGTTCTGGCTCAAAGTCAAGGTCAAGGCAAACTTTTCTAAAGTTGGCAGCATGTGGCTGTGCCTTTTTCCTGCCTAGAAGCCCATCAAAGCTCTTGCCACTATACCTCCTCTCTGCAGAGCAGGTGCCCAGGAGTGCACTCTGCTCTGAACTATAATTACCTTATTGGCACATTTCTCCTTGTCCTCGGGAATGGACTGTGTGGCCTTGAGCTGTTTTAGTTCTAGCTGGCAGAGCAGGAAGTCCTGCTCCAGTTGGTTGTACATGTGCTTCTGATGCTGCAGTTCGTCTTTGCTGGCCTGGTACAGCTTCTTCATCTCCTTAATCTGGCCTTGCATCTTTGTGTTCTGGTCGGGGGAGGCAGGTCTGGCCATTATCCCTGGTGTCTTGCTGGTGGACTCTTGGATGGGGATTGGGGTTCTATCCTCCAGTCCTCTCCAGCTCTGATTTCATTCCAGCCAGGGAGACCCCCAGATGGACCCATCCCTAACAGGCTTAAAACCAGACCTTGTAGGGCTTTCTTTTTTTGGGGGGGTTGAAGCAAGAAAGGGGCTTCCTTTATATAGGCTGATTTTCTGATTTAAAATCAAAGGAAGCTGCGAGCATTGTGACTGCTAGAGAACAGCTTTCCTGGTGCCCCTTTTTGGCCCCCTCACTGGGAGCTATTCCACAGACCTCCTCCCATATCCATTCCTCTGTGTTTTCACCCTCCCCAGGGTCCTGCCCGGCTGTGCTCTCCATTACCTGGCCCTCCTGTTACCTTCTCATCACTCTCTTGCAAGGAGGCCACCATGTTTTGGAGGCGCTGCAGCTCTGCCTCATGGCACCGCAGCTTCTCCTGCAATTGATGCTGCACTTCCAGTAGCTTTTCCTTCTCACTCGAGATGTTCTGGTGCTGGAGCTGCAGCTTCTGAAGTCGGCACAGTAACTCCTGCAGTGCAGGGGGCTCTGGGCAGCACCGCAGGTTCCATGACCTCCTGCCCTTCTGCCTAACTCTCTCAGCCACTGACAGGCTGTGCACCTACTCCTCCCTCCTTTCACTTTCTGCTTGTCCACCCACCTAAGGCAGTGCTTGAGGGGGGTTGGGGTTCTTCACCTGCAGTGCTGCCTAGGCGGTGGCTGGAGTTACTCTGAACTTTAATCTTATTTACCTTCCCCAAGACCTTAGACAAGTACTCTTAGCACCTGGGTCATTGCCTCACCTCTGGGTGCTGTTACCTTCTCACTTTGGCTGTCTATGATTGTGGGTTTCATGACTTTGAGCTGCCGGAGCTCAGTCTGAAGCTGCACCTGAGACTTCAAGAGCTCGTTCTGCTCATCCTGGCTGGCATCGTACTTTTGCTGCAGGGCACAGAGCCTGGTCTTCAGTTCCTCATTCTGTGGTGGGGAGGGCGAGGGTACAACAGTAACTCTCAGGAAATAGCAGATCCCTCTCCAGGTCACGATGGTCCTTTTCAGGTGCAGACAGCTTGAAGAACTTCCCTGGGTCTATGATTTGGTTTCTTCGGCAAGGCAGACATTGAACAATGGCCACCATTTCTAGAAAGCTGTGCTGTGTTGGCTTCTACAATTGGCTTCTCCAGTGGCCTGGGCCCCTGCTTGTAGAGCAAGAGTCAGCAGAGCTTGGCTTTGCTCCTTTTGTCTAGCTTCTGCTGAAGCAGTGACTCCACGCAGGCCCTCCAGCCCTCCCAAATGCTCCCCCCCCCAGTGTTTACCTGGATGACACTGTGGGAGGTCTGAAACCGAAGCACCTCATTCTGGGCACACTTGAGCTCCCTCTGCAGCCGCCTCTGTTCCTCCTCGCTGACCCTGCGATGATGTTGTAGCTCTTGCAACTCACAACACAACTCCTTGCACTGTGTGGGAAATGAAACAGGGAGGCTGATTTATGACAAGTGGCACATTTGCTCCAGGAATAGGCTTGGACAAAGTATGGCATTTCTTTGAACAGAATAAAGTCACCTGTAACTTAACAACATGGACTCAAGCTGAGAAATGGGTCGTTAGGCCATTGAATCACTGTTCAAACATCACAGAGTATATGTACACGAACTGAGGGGGTATGGCCTATTTCTCACATAGGCAATGTGGTACACATACATATGGTATAGGCTATTGCTTCTAGAGCCATGATGAATAAAACAAAAGATCAAATCAAGCATAACAGAAAAAGATGCAGTCAAGAGACATGGTGAGGGCTGGAGTGGTGGCTCAGCAGTTGTGGCACTTGCTTGGCATGTGCAAGGACACAGGTTTGAACCCCAGCCTATCACCACATACACAACAAAGTGTCAGAGCAATGAAAGCCACATGAAAAATTAAATAGATTCTCTCTTTAAAATAAAATAAAATAGGGGTTGGGGATTTAGCTCAGTGGCAGAGCGCTTGCCTAGCATGCACAAGGCCCCGAGTTCAGTCCTCAGTCCCGAAAATAAATAAATAAATAAATAAATAAAATAATGATAAAAAGTATAGTATAGTAAGTACATAAACCAGAAGCACAATCATTTAAAATCATTATTAAGTACTGTATACAACTGTACATGCTATACTTTTATAGGACTGGCAATGCAGGGTTGTTTATACTAACATTACTTTGAATATGAATAGCATGATACACTACCACATCACTAAGTGATAGAAATTTTTCAGCTCCGTTACAATGTTATGGAACCACCATGGTTTATGCAGTACATTGTTGACCAAAATGTCATTATGCAGCATATGACTATATTTACATCAGGCAAGCTATCAAGGTACTCTCTCCTATCACAGTGTACACCTGCTCTGTCAGTCCTGTGCCATCCACAGGCCAGGAGAAAGTGAAAGAGAGAGGCTGGAAAGGGCCTGCCTCCCCACCCTCTGAGGCTTACCTTGCTCTGCATGTCATGCATCTGCTCCTCAGCTCCCAGCAGCTGCTGACGCAACAACTCCATTTCAGGATCAGGCTCTAGGAAATCCATTTCTAAAGTCTGAGACTCTGTTGACGTCATAGACCTTAACGTTTGGGACTCCAGCCACCTCTCTGTTGCTTTTCGTGTCCTGGAACCCAGAACCCGGAGACACGTTGGGAAGAGCCCTGCTTGGTATTATCATACACGTGTGCTCAGTCCTGAGGCCTTCAGTTTAGGCCACAGATAGCCAGGGGCCTACTGTGATTCGCACATCAAATAAACTTGCTTGGAAGATTACAGAAAGTCTAGCACCTCCTCTGCAAAGGCATGTTTGGCTCTGAGACACCATAAGAGGGCCGGTCCAGTTGGTTTTAAGGATGGGCCTGATGTCAAGCCAGCTACAGCCTGGAGGCTTTGTGCCATTAGACTGAATCATGTCTGTGGGGACAACAAAGGAATCTCTTCTGATCTACTCTAGGGCAGAGCAATGCCGAAAATGGAAGAAAACCAAATTCACTCAACTGCTAGTCCTGAGACAATTGGGTTGGATCCCATGCTTGCTTCTAAATTGTCTCTGTACCTTTGGGATACCACAGAAGACAGGAACACTCATGACCCACCCAAGACAGAGTTCCAGTGCCCCTGCCTCTTGGCTGTACCTCTCACACTCCAGCTGGGCTAGCTGCCCTGTGAGGCTGCTGTTGCTCTCCTTCAGGGTCTGGTACTCCTCATTCAGGAAGTTGTAGCGGTCCCGCAGTTGCTGCAATTCTTCTGCAGAGGACAAATTGGAGAGAGATGAGATCCTCAAGGGGAAGGGGAACACTGATAACCAATCCCCAGTTTTCTGCCTAGAAACTTGAGAGCAGAGAGCTGAAGAACTTCTCTTTTTCTGGAGAAAAGAGATACCACATACAGAGGCTTAGAAGAGAGGGGCCATAAAATTCCACAGTGCAATTAGTCTTTGTCCTTTCAGACACTTCCCATTCTTCTTGACTGCCCAGAAGATGCACCCTGTGTGTGTATCTTCATAGGCCCATGAAGCAGGGTTTTGAGCTTTTAGCAGCTCTTAAGAGTTTAAATAAGTTTCCAGTTTATCATATATAACGTTTTTGCTTAACTATTTATGATTATCTCCTTACTATGCTTTTAGCACAAGAAGTGGAGAGGTGTGAACTTCCAACACACCTGTGACATCAGACTGCCAGTCCCTGCCTTTCAGAAACAGCTAGGCATTCTGAATTTCCTTTATTTCTTTTTATCACCACACTGAAGACACTGGCCTTTAAACATGGCCAAGTAGTCTTTCTAATGGTCTTTTATCTGCTGACAGAAAAGCCCATCCCAACCAGAATCCCAACTCATTCTCAAGTATTAGAAGAGATCTGGCTGAAATGCCCCAGCCACATGTCCCTAAGTACCAGTCACCAATATTTCTTAATGCTGTGATGATATAAACACCATATGATTAAGAATCCTCTTAGAGCACTAATTCTACTGATATTTAAGGAATAATAACTTGTTCTAAATGCACCTGTGTTACTATGTTACCTACTGGAAGATTCAATACCCTGAAAGTTACTTTTTTTTTTTTTTTTAAAGAGAGAGGGATAGTGAGAGGGAAAGAAAGAGAGAAACAATTTTTTTATTTGTTTTTCAACTGGCCTTCATTGATCCAAGACTTCATTGTGTACGTGGTGCTGGGGTTTGAACTCGCGTACTCACGCATGCCAGGCAAGTGCCATAACCACCAAGCCACTGCTCTAGCCTCTACTTCTTTTTTTTTTTTTAACAATATTTTTAAGAGAGAGAGGGAGAGAGAGAGAGGCAGAATATCAACTTTATTTAGTATGTCATCTGGTTTTCATTATTCTGAAACTTAGTCATGCATGTGGTGCTGGGGTTTGTTCCATTCAGCAGTCCTTACAATATTGCAGATTACTATAGAAGGAAGGAAGGAAACTAATCTTTAGTAAAAACTAATTATGCTAAGCATTAGACTTGGTGGTTTTATCCTTGAATGAGCATTTCATTTAATCCCTGAAGTAGCCCTCTAAGATTTTTTCTTTAAATAAACTTCTTTTTTGAGAGAAGAGAGTAAGTGAGCTAATTTTATTTTTTAATCTGGTGTTTGTTTTTCCTCCACTTAGTTGCGTATGTGGTGCTGGGGACTGAACCTGTGTGTTCACAAATGCCAGGCAAGTGCTCTACGGCAGAGCACCTCCCCAGCCTCTAAATAAACTTTTAATTTTAAAACAGTTTTAGATTTATTGAAAAGTTGAAGATACTACCAACTTCCCTGGGAGGGTTCTCACCCAGTCTCCTCAAATGTTAACATCTGACATTAGCATGGTACATTTATGACTAAGGAATCAATACTGGTATATTACTGCCAGTCATGGTGGCATACATCTATAGTCTCAGTGGCTGGGGACATGGCTCAGTGATTAAATGCCCCTGGGTTCAATCCCCAGGACACCCCCCGAAAATAATTGGTATATTACTATTAACTAAATTCTATACTTTATTCTCTGCATTCTCTAGGACTTTTTCTGTTCCAGATTTACATCTAGCTGTAAAGTTTTAACCAATTTGTGTTCCATATTGCTGACATAGAGACTGAGGTTCAGAGAAAGATAATAACCTAAGTTCATCATGATATTAGGTGGAGCTTTATTTCTGAACTCTGTTCTGTTTCACTCCAGCAAAGGCCCTTTCTCTGTGCTAGCCTCCCTCTCCTTGCACTACCAGGCTAAAGGCTCTTCTGAGAGGCTTGATGCAGCTGGGAAAACTTGCAATTCTTTGATTCCTTGTTCATTGCCTCTGCTTGACCTGGCCAAATATAGGGCTTTCATTCTACCCAGATCACAAATCTAGCCTAGAATAAAGGCAGACTCTGATGTCATGAATCCTAGCAACTAGCTGGAGATTACCTGAAAGTAGCACTGGAAGCTTTCGGGTACCTCATGCGTTACTAGAAATAACTCCCTTCCTCTCCAGCTGTCTTGTGCTCTGATTTGCTGTCTCCTAAAGTCTCTACTTTGGGGAAGGTGAAAGAACCCTAAGAATTAGCATCCTGGGAC
This sequence comes from Aplodontia rufa, assembly GCA_004027875.1. NCBI lineage: Eukaryota > Metazoa > Chordata > Mammalia > Rodentia > Aplodontiidae > Aplodontia > Aplodontia rufa. The sequence continues at coordinate 139,609 of PVKS010000381.1, read as the reverse complement.
CTGGAAAGCAAGACTGGAAGCCCCTCTAAAGTGATTCATGCAAAGCACCATGATGCCAGAGCAGCAGGAAAAGTTTCCCAAGGTGACAAGTTCTTCTACACTCATCCCAGAACTGGACACTTCCCCAGAAGGGCTTTCCCATAGTCAAATCAACAAATACCCAATGGCTCTCTGGGGAAGAATCTCTAGGATACATCTTTATGGTACTATTTTCTTACACCACCATGTTCTGGTTATATAACAGTTGGGTAAGTTTTTCTCCGTTACAGCCTTGAACTCAGTCTAGAGGTTTTTTTTTTTTTCTAGAGGTTTTCAATGCATGATCTAACACTTCCATCATCTTCCTATCTATGATCTCTTCTTTGCTTGACTTTGTTGACAGAACAGGAGAAGAACTTGCACTCATACCTTGCAACCCGGAAAAGTCTGAAAGACTATTGGATGGTTCAGAGCTCTTCGTTTCCATTTCTGCACGAAGCGAGGCAATCTCCAACTCATAGTCCCCCCGAATGCGTTCCATGTCTTCGAGTTCATTCTGCATTCGGCAGAGATCTTCCTGCAGGGATGCTATGTCGCTCTCGTGTTCACTCGCAGAATCTGCTGCAGCTTGCCGCAGATTATGGATCTCAGTCTGGGCCAAATGCAACTCCTGTTCTATTTCCTTAAGTTCACTTTCTTTCTCACGCTCCAACAGGGAAATCTCCTCCCGTAGATGCCGTAGCTCACCTGCAAAGCCCAAAGGTAGAAATGTTCAAGAGGATAAGTGAATTAATCTGCCATGGTCTAGTCGCAAACAGTTCAAGGCAGACTTATTTCTTGTCTGGAAACTCTTAACAACCTAGTCTACCTTATCAGAGAAGAGAGCATCAAATGGTATGGAATGAAAGGAATACCTCAGAAGGGAACAGAATGACTCTATGTCATAAGACATAGCAGGAAGGCAAATTTTGAGGCATCAAGCTAAAAGCAATAACTTGAGCTACTATAAGCAAAAAGTACTTCTAGGGAAGTACCTGACAGTCAAAACCCAAACCTAATTGACAGTATTTTATTGATGTACTGAATCCTAAAAATTCCTTGCCTAAAAAATTTTCATAGACTATTTTTACCTATTCACTCTCAGACCTTAGACTTTACAGAACCTCAAAGCCCTTATGAACTGCTTATGGTAAGTACTAGACCCAAAACAATATGTATTTAGAGTTCACAGGATAACCTAACATGGAATAACCTCGATGCTGATTGATAAGGGATTATTTAAACTGGCAATGTTTGAATAGAATATCATGTAGAAAGTGGCAGATCTATAATAAAGATATAAAAAGATTTCCATAATATATTAACTGGTAAGAAAAATGAGCCAGAAAAATATAAGGCATTATTTAATTTTTATAAAAAATATTTTATATATAGTATACAATACACAAATGTACAAAGACACAGGAAAAGGCATGGAAAAATCCATGACCCAAATCCTAAAGAGCAGTTGTTTCAGAGGACTGGGAGAAGATCTGACAGAGTATTTTACTTTCTATATCTTACACAGCTATGCTGTTTAGTTTTTGCAACAAGCCTGTACGTAATAATATATATTTCAATTTACAAAGCAATGTGTCAGAGCGCTCTGTATCTGTGGGTTTCTGGACACAGGTACTCATCTGGGATCAGGAGAACCCAAAAGGGGACGAAGAGTAGAAGGCACCGACAGCAATAAAAATTCAAGATTTAGGGGCCAGGATCAGGCAACTAATGAGGACTGTCACAGATGTGTCAGGACCTTCCTATAAACCCTTTAGAGGGCACATTCTCCCCATATCCTGTCTTCAATCCTTGCTCATTCTACTTACCATTTAGAGTTCGATTTTTCCTAGCCTCTTTCCACCTCCTTAAAAATGAAGAGAAGTCCTCTATTAAATGCTCTTATAGCACACTTCGCAGTGTGTGTTCTCTGCCTCATTTAGTTATAAATTTTATAGAGAACACATTGGCTTTGCTTACCATTATTAGCTCCAAGATCTGGTATTGTGCCTGGCAGAATGCAACTCAACAAATATTTGCCATATTCATGTATAAATGAGGCAGAGGTTCATACAGTCAAAAAACTCAGTGAGTTTCCCTTATGTGTACAGAATTACATGTTTGGGTATTTTTTAAAAATCAGAAGAGAACCTAGGCATTTTGTGTATGGGGTAGGTCACTGGGGATTCAACTGAGAGGACCTTTACCACTGAATCATATCCCAAGCCCTTTTTATTTCTAAGATAAGATCTAAGTTGAAGAGGCTGGCCTCAAACTTGCAATCCCCTGCCTCAGTATTCTGAGTGGCTAGAATTGAATGCATGCACCATCCCTTCAGGCTTAAAAACCTAGACATTTTAAAAGACAAATTTAGGGTGTGGTGGCACAGCCTGTAGTCCCAGAATCAGGGGGACTGAGGTGGGAAGATAACTTGAGCGTAGGAGTTCAAGACCAGTCAGTGCAACATGGTGAGACCTTGCTTTAAAAAAGAAAGAGAGAGCTCAAGAGGTGGCTCAGTGGGAGAGCACTTGCCTGGCATGTACAAGGACCTGGGATGGAATCCCAGCACCACACACACAAGTAAGTGTTGGAAAAACAAAAACCAGATGAAAAAAATAAATAAAATTGATTCTTTCTAAAAAGGAAAAAAAAGAAAGCAGGGAAGCGAACAAGCAAGCAGGAGATGACAACAAAGTGATGACAAATTTGGGTATACTGCAAACATAAAGGCTACAGGCTTCTCAGGGTAAAGTCTACCGCTCTCTACTTGTGAACTCACTTTTGTTTCTCTGTTTTTTTTTTTGTTGTTTGATTGTTTTTTGCCAATCTTTCTTGCTCTAGAATGTTCCTGGCTGCCTCCTCTCCTTGGACAAGTATTAGCTGATCAACTGTGCCAAGACCATCTATGTTCTCTGACTTCCTATTTGACTTTTTTTGGGGGGAATGGGGGAAGGGTACTTGGGCTTGAACCCAGGGGCACTAAACTACTAAGCTACATTTCCAGTCCTTTTATTTTTTGAGACAGGTTCTCCCTAAATTTCTTAGGAACTCACTAAGTTGCTGAGGCTGGCCTTGAACTTGTGACCCTCCTGCCTCAGCCTCTCTAATCGCTGAGATTACAGGCGTGTGCCACCAAACCCGCAGGACTTCTTATTTAAAAAAAGAATTAAGTCTATCCTACCTCCCCGCTACTGAATAGCACAGAGAGGTCCAAGTCTTGGAGCTCAGCCTAGTGGGGAAGACGCATGCGTAAACTGGTCATTAGGCTAAAGGCCCTAGAACTTGGTGTGGGTTTCCTGTAGGTGCAGCTCAACCTCCACTCCTTAATATGCCCTTGACCTCCGAGTTCAAATCTCCCTTCAGTACTTTTCTGCGGTCTGGCTGTAAAATGGTCTTCCCAGCATCCCTGGGGAACGAAAGAGGGGGCGGGGAGGGGGCGGGGCTTGGCGGCCTGCGGGGCGGGGCCAGCCCGAAAGCCAGACGCGGCGGCGCAGCCGGGAGTTGGGAAGGCCCTGCCGGGTTCCACAGTGCTGGCGCCGGTTGACTGTGGCGCTGGGCCCTTCGGGGCGAGGCTCAGGGCCCAGGAATAGGGCTGCAGGGCGGACAAATTGATTTTCACTCACTGGTTATGGCCTCCATCTCGCCGGCCCCCCCGCAATCGGTCTCTCTGGGGGGCCTCCCGCCGCAGGCCGGTCCCGGCCCCGGAGGGGCTGTGGCGGCCCGAACGGCCTCTGAACACCAGCTGCCTCTGAGGCCGCGCGCGCCCCCTCTCGGCGGAAACGGGCAACGCGCGCGTTCGCGAGGACCGGCTAAGGTTCCCGCGGGGCTTGGGGCGGCCCGGCCAGGCTGGGACCCCGCCCCTCCAGGAGATCTTTGTGATCCTTAAACCCCCGGGAACAACCCTTCTAAGGACAGAGCTTTCCAGAGCCTTATTTTCCCTGGTAGTTGAGATTCTCTTAACTTCCCGCCTGTTGGAAAGGAAGAACGTTCCTTCTCCAAGCAAAGGTTCCTACTTTTTTTCTGCTCTAGTGGATGTTTTCCTTCCTACAAGCATAATCTAGCGTTTCCTACCTTAAAAAACAAAACAACTCTCTTTGACGCCATTTCCCATTCCCTTGCTTCTCTGCAAAATGACAAAGTGATCTGTACTCACCTTCACTCTTTGACCTCCTATTTCTTCTTCAACTCCAATCCAGTCAGCACTGAAATCTGCACTGAAATGTCTCAGGTTTTCCATCTCCCCAACTCCAAAGGCCATCCCACTTGCCTCAGCAACTTTTGACACACTGATCATAACCTCTTTGCAGCCTTTTCTGCTCTTGGCTTCCAGGCCATGACAGTGATTCAGGAATTCCTGCCATGGTCTCTTATTCATTTCTCTTCTATAATGGAGTGTCCCTTTTCTCTCCTCTTCTGTATCTCTCCATGTGACTGTATGCTCATCTCCCATGGAGTCCAATGATGTGTCATACCGATAACTATCAACTCCCTATCTTCAGCCCCAATTTCTCCTCTGGTCTTGGATTCACATATCTAGCTGCCTCCTTAACATAGTTACTTGAACGTCCATAGCCATTTCAAACTCATCAGGTAGAAAACCTAAATGGCTCCTCTATTCCCCAAATCTATTTCTTGCCAAGTCTGTCCCATCCCAATAAATGATGCCACCAAGCATTTAGTTTCTCCAGGTGAAGTCATTGTTCATGTCTATTATCCTCCATCCAATTGATTGGCAGGTCCTAAGGACTCTACCTTCACAATATATTCTGAATTATCTCTGTTTCTAATATCCTAATCCAACCAGCCATAATCCCTTGTTGGACAATTGCAATAACTTCCTCACCAGATTCACTGTTTCAGCTCCCTTCTCTCCATCCAGTTTCCACACAGTGACCAAGTGCTCTTTTAAAAATTGTAAAGCAGATCACATCACTCCAGCCCTAGCTAATATTCTCCTATGGCTTTCCACTACACTTAAAATGAAAGTCAGAAGGGCTGGAGTGGTGGCTCTGTGATTATGGTGCTTGCCTGGCATGCACCAGGACATGGGTTCGAACCTCAGCACCGCGTACACAACAAAGTGTTGGAGCAATGAAAGTCACATGAAAAACTAAATAAAATTGATTCTCTTTCTCTCTCTCATTGTCTCTCTGTTAAAAAAAAAAAAAGTGGCTGGAGCGGTGGCTCAGTGGTTTCGGCGCTAGCCTGGCAAGCACGAGGATCTGGGTTCAAACCCTAGCACCACTTACACAACTGAGTGTTGGAGCAACAAGGGCCATGTGAAAAACTGAATAGTTGTTTCTTTCTTTCTCTCTCACTGTCCTTCTCTCTTAAAAAAAAAAAAAAATGAAAGTCAGACCTCTCAGTGAGTCTATAAGACCCACTATAATCTAGCTTCTGCCGGCTTTCCAGAACTTTATCTTACACATGTACTTCACTCGAGCCACCAGGGCCTTTGTTATGTCCCTGAAACATATGAAGCTCATTCTTACCTCTGGAACTGTGCAGTTGTAGTTCCTTCTGCTTGGTATGCTTTTTCTCAGATCTTGACTAGCTGGATCTTACTTATTATTCAACTCAAATGTCACCTTCTCAAAGCGAACTTTTCAAATGACTCTAACCAAAATAAATTTCTATTTCATCCCCTCTCTGTATGTCATATATGTTATATTATGTTCAGAGCATTTATTGCCTCCTGAACTTATATTGCTTATTTATTTCCTGCCTTTCTCCATTAGAACCTACTCTTTAATAGGGATCTGCTCTGTCCTGTTCATAGCTGGTCCTTCAGATATAAAGGCTATCAACAAATAGTTGATAGACAAATTAATTAGTCCCATTTTACAGACAAGAACTGAATCTCCAGAGAGATAGAAAGTGGCCTGCCCAAGATCACAAAATTTGTAAATGGTATAGCTGGGCCCAAGAATTTAGGTGATCTGGGACCACCTATGCCACACATCTGCCATTTTTCTTCTCTTCCTTGCCATATTTGCTCCTTTTCCATTTGCTTACATCTTCTGTCCCCTTCTCTTTCCCTCTTTTATACCTTTTTAATTTTTTTTTTCAGACAGTTGCCAAGGGTCTAAGTTGCTGAGGCTGGTATTGAATTTGTGATCTTCCTGCCTTAGCCTCCCCAGTCACTGGGATTATAGGTATGTGCCAACACACACCCAGCTTCTCTTACACCTTTGCTTGCTCCCTGGCCTTTCTTTTTTCCCCCATTTATACTTTCATTTGGCTTGATCTCAGTTCTCCCCAGAGAGTTCCTGCTGTTTTCTAGGGCAGCTCCCCAAAACCTTCTGGAAGCCCAAAAAAGTAACAAAAGCTGCCTCTTTATTTGGTGGTGCCGTGGAATATGGGACACCTGCCTTGCCGCTTTCCAGAGACAAAGGGATGTAGGCGTTGGAAGAGAGGGATGTGGGAGGTCACAAGTTCAGGTCCTAGGGAGGCAGAGAAGCAGTCTAGTCTGCTTCCCTTAAAGATGCAGAGAGAGCCATCTGGTCACTTAGCCTTGGTTCCCAGCTCCTTCCCATTGTACCCCTGGAGGAACCAGAAAAAGGAATTTGGGTGGAATTCAACCTTGGTCACTCACTCCTGGCACTGACCAGGAGAACAAAGGACAAGGGATGTGGTGTGTGGGAGAAGGCTGAGGAGAGAAAAGAAAGAACTCATGAGGGAGGATGGCAAGACAGGGAAGAGTGGAGCAAAGATCCGGGTAGAGATGCAAAAAAAAAAAAAGGAAATTAGGGGAAAAGAAGAATGGAGAGACAAGGAGAAGAGAAAAGGGTAATAGTGGAAAAAATGAAGTTAAAGTTCTGACTTAGGTTATTTTTGTCTTCTATGCTTCAGCAATCCCCTAGGAAAAAGATACTTGAGTGGCAACTTGGATGGTCACCTGCCCACTGTCCAATGAGGGGATTACCTTGGAGCTCCTGGATCTGCTTGGTGAACACCTCTGCTTGCTGTGCACTGGCCAGCCGTTCGTCCTCCAGGAGCCCTGCAGTGAGAGGGGGGTGTCATCTGGGATCCAGAGAAGCACAGACCCTTATGGGCCCAGTACCCTCTACCCCACTCCCATCCCCTGTCACATGTGCTCACCCTGTAGTTCCAGGGAGTCATCCTCATGCTGCCCTGCTAGCTCACGGGTCTCCTCCAGCTCTGCCACCAGCTGGAGCACCTGCGCCCTCAGCTCCTCCAGCTCTGTCTCCGTGAGGCTTAGGCCCCGGTGCTTGCCCAATGACAGGGAGCCCACACTGCCACCTTTCTGTACTTGTTCTTCTTCTTCTACTTCTTCCTCCTCTTCTTCCTCCTCTTCTTCTTCTTCCTCATACAGTGCTGGGAGTAACACCTCCCCTAGAAGAGATACCCATCCCACCAGGGAGTCAGTGAGACTTCCTGTCCATAGTCCTTCCAGAGTCCTGCAACCAGGGCTGAGATAGCAAAATAGTGTCATCTAGTATTCCTCAAGGAGCTCCTGGATAGCACCTGTACTCTTTCTTGTTTTGTTTTGTTTTGTTTTTAAAGAGAGAGGGACAGTGAGAGAGAGAGAGAGAGAGAGAGAATCAATTTTATTTAGTTTTTTATGTGACTTTCATTGCTCTGACACTTTGTTGTGTATGTGCTGCGGTTTGAACCCGTGTCCTTGAACATGCCTGACAAGTGCCGTAGCTGCTAATTCCTAGCTCCAGCCCCAGCACCTGTATTTTTGATGAGACTTCAGGTGTGAGGGGGGTCAAACTTGGAGGCATTCCCTCCCAAGTCTTTACTGGTCCAAAATCATACTTAGTGGCCCCCTTCCACTGCCTTTGAACAAATGGAACATCCTGGTGTTTGGTGACATGAGAAGCATGCACAGGAATGCCCAGTTCTTTTAGTTTAGTCTTCTGGTAGTGGGACAAGAAGTTAAGCAGGGATTCTGAGGGTTGGAGCAGTGGCTCAGCAGGATAGTGCTTGCCTGGCATGCACAAAGGACCTGGGTTTGAACCCCAGCACCACATACAAAACTAAGTGTCAGAAAAACAAAAACCAGATGAAAAATAAATAAAAATTGACTCTCTCTAAAAAATAAGAGGAGAAAGAAAAGAAGAAGGGATCCTGACACTGGATGTGTCTTTAGAACACACAGGTCAAGGGTTAATTTGACAATTTTTAGGTTAAAAAATTGTCCAGGTGGCTTGTGAGACATTAGCCTTGCCATAATAAGAAAGCATTGTCTGTCCATGGTTAGAAAAAGAAAACATTGGAATGAAAAAAATCCTAAGTGTTTTCCTGGAAAAAGATGGGGGCGCTTTTGAATGTATGCTAGCAAATATCTTTTTGGAATTTTCTACAAGGTCCACCTGGCTTTTTCCTGCTGTGTGTCATGATATCCCCTCTCCCCTGCTGACCCAGGTTTTTGGGGAAACTTTTTAGGTTGTGCTTTCATGTAAAAGAAAGTCTGCCATTTTAATGCATTAAAAAACTGGGGTTTGATGCTGGTCCCCAGCTTCTGGTTGTTGAGCACCCCCTCCTTTACTGCAATGCAGTTCCTGTAAATAGCAAAATCTTGTCTGGGTGGCATATGTCTGCTTTGCTTTGGATCTGAATCTTTGGTCTTAGTTTCTCTAACACCAGCTGCCTAAGCTTCATCTGGGACACTTGTGTCTTCTGACCCCCTTAAAGGGAGCAGGGTTGTCCACATTGAATGTGCAGAGTGGCCTGGGGACCCTTCACAGGAAGTCTTGGGAAATGTGTTGGCAGCAACTGCCAAGTCACAAGGGTGTGGTGGGGATGCATGTGTGTTGAGAGGTTGGCTTCACCCTTCTAGGGTCTGCCTTTCAGGCAGGAAGATATGCTATGAAGAACCGAAGCACGAGGCTTCCATTAGAAGCTAATGGTGGTGGCCCCAGAAAGACAATTCACATGCCCATGTCCTTGCTTTTTAAAATAAGAGCCAGCTTGGGATCTGGGCCGACAAGCAGTGAGAACAAACCCCCTGCGGAAAGCCTGCTTCAAAGCTCTGTCCAACAAGGCCTCTTTCTCTATCTGGCAGCTCCCCCAGGACATACAACCTGGTTAGCTGGGCGATTAGGGCCCCAAAGGGATTACCCTGAACTTCCATCAAAGCCTGAGCCCTGGGGAGGACTGCAGCTCTGCAGCCAAGGAGGAGGGGTCCCAGGGGAGCTGAGGGAAGGGCTGTGTGTGCAGGCTCTGAGCTCTGGAGATAGGGGAAGGGAGAGGAATAAGAATTGGGGGAAGAAGGTAAACGGACAGAAAGCCTTTTGGGAAAACTCACCCTCCATGGCTTGCATCCCACGACGTTCCAGGGACCCCCAACGTTGGCCTTTCTTCCTCTCACAACCCTCAGATACCTCATAGGAGCCTAAAGTGGTTACTGTGGGTCCTGTGAGCAGGGAGAGAGGAGGTATTATGGGATGCAGGGGGGCTGGGGACTGTGATGCAGAGGACAGAGAAGAGGGCATGACATCTAGCCCTGAACTTGTAATCCCAGTGGAGGTGCCTGACTCTGCCCAGCTCTGTGACTCCCCTCGCTCAGCTACCTCTCAACACTGTGCCTACGGAGGGGACCCCAGCCCGGCACAATCTCTTCAGCACCCCTGTTCCAGACTCCTCTTCCTTGCAGACAGAAAGAGGGTGTGTGTCTATTTACTCTGGGGGATAGGGAGGCGAGGGGTGGGGATTGGAGAGAAGGCAGGAGCCAAGGAAGAAGGGGCTGAAAAGGGGCGGTGGCAGGCGGAAGAGGAGGGGGGGTGGGGCGGCAAGCGCGAAGGGGCAAGGGCCGGGCCCCTCCGCTCCGCTTTCAACCCCACTGGACCTCGCGCGGTGCTCCAGAGCCTTCAGAGCCGGAGGGGTGCAGACTCGAGACCCGCGGGCTGGAAGAACCTTCGGGCTGGAGTGACAAGGTGGGGAGCGTCCAGGGAGGAACTGCCAGGGAGGGGGAGCCCAGGCCGAAAGATGGAGACCGGGCCCCGGTGGAGGCCAGGATGGAGGGAGCAGACTTAGGGCGGAAAGCTGGGGAGCAGTGGCGGCAGGAGCGCCTGGGGTCCGATGGGAGGAGAATGGGGAGAGGAAACAGGGTAGTGGGAGATGAGGAGGGGCGGCTCTGACCTGGGCCGGGGCAGCTCCAGCCCGTGGCTCCCGCGCCGGCCCCGGCGCCCGCCTCCATGGCCGCTCCCGCCGCCGCCGCCTCCCGGAGCAGAAGCCGCAGCCGCGGGGCCCGGGACCGCGAGCCGGTGCGCAGAGAAGGAGGGAGGGCGGGCCGAGGGGGCGGGGCCAGGCCTGGCCACCTGACGCCGGCCCCCGCCCCCGCCGCCCGGAAGCCCTCCCTGTCCCGGGCTCGCGACCCCGCGCCGGGGGGCGCAGGAGGGTGAGCGCGGGTCCCCGGGGCGCCAAGACTCGCTCCGGGGAGCGCAGGGAGCTAGTTGGGGCTTAAGGATGTCCCAAGAGGGAGCGACAGGATCCACTGGTTTTGGCGGCGGGTTCTGCCTCGGGTCAGCTGCGCATAGGAACCCTGCTGTACCAGATGTCAGGGTCGGTCCTGTCCAGTGACTGGGACAGAAAAGGCATGGATAGAAGGTTTCAGTCAAACGCGCAGACGCGCCCTCTCCCGCTCCCTGCAGAGCCGGGGCCCCAACCTGCGCAGCCAGCAGGACCCCAGCCCCACGCGGTGGCCTCTAGCGTCCAGAGCGGTGACAGAGCTGGAGGAGGGAAGCCCAGGCCGATTGTGGGGCCCTGATCTCTCTTCTTTGCCCGCATCCCCAAGAAGCCAGAGCCAGCTACCGGTTTAGGAGGAGACCTCCAGTGACCCCTCGCAGCTTCGGGGTCCAGTGGCCCAAGGCCTCCTCTCCCCACTGGCCTCCCAACCCGGCGGTCTTCAAGCCACGCCCCCGCTGTGTCCAACTCTGAGCTGCAGGTGTTCCCTCGCCTAGAAGGGTCATGGGGCTTACATATTTCATTTATTCAACCGTTCTTTCAGTCAAGAAATGACTACCTGTAATGCATCTTTTTTTTTTTTAAAGAGAGAGGGACAGTGAGAGACAGAGAAAGAGAGAATCAACTTTATTTAGTTTTTCACATGGCCTTCGTTGCACTTAGTTGTGTACGTGGTGCTGGGGTTCCAACTCGGGGTTCTCATTCTCGCCAGGCAAACACGAACCGCTGAGCCACCGCTCCAGCCCCCTTGTACTGCATCTTGACTAGCCGGTTCTCACATCTCTGCAGGTCTCATTCAGGATAGAAATGGTTATAGCGGGGAATCAGGGCTTCTTGGCTCATTGAGAAAATTGGTGGGGATACAACACCGATCCCTTCTCTTCCATAGCCACTCCCAAAATATGTTGTGTGACTTCATCCCCACAGGCTCCCAGGCTCACAACGCTCCGTGTTCCACAGGAAACAAGCACTTCTTTGCCTGCACACTCCCTATTTATCCTTCAACCCTTGGTTGGTAGTCCACTCTAGCGGGCTTTCTCTAACACTCCATCATTTTCCCATTAGTTGCTCCTACCTCTTCTCTGTCCCTCTGGGCAGCACTGGTCACTCTGGGTCGTCAAGTTTCTGCTGGCCAACTTTGTTAAAGGTTGCAAAGTATCTTAGATATCTTTGTAAATTCAGCATCTAACAAACTACCTGACCCATAGAAGAAATGGGTAAACTTAAATCTCCCAACTACACAGTTAATGTTGCTTTATTTAACAGTGTTTCAGACTTGTAAAGTTAAATGTTCTCTATTAGCAACAATGTCCAAAAATCTCCCCCACCACTCAAGCCTGGTGCTCTGAAAGATGAACAAAGAATGTGTCATTTACTCCCCAGAGGACAGGATTCCCCTTCAGATTCCATAGCCAAGGTGATCTGTTTGTAGATAAAGGCTGTTGAACAAGCCCACCCACACTCCTGCAGAGGATCTGTCCAGGCTCCTGAAGCAGGGCAATTGTCAGGGATGATGGCATTGGGGACTTGACTTGGAGTTCTGAGGACTGACAGACCAATTCTTGGAGGCACATTGGCTGTTTATTCCACCCCAGCTTCTTCTGATTCTGCCACAGCCAGCAGGGCCAGCTTAGCATGGGCCTTGACTGCTGACCTCTGGGCAGATGGAAGAAAGGACAGGGAAGAAATTGTCAATTGTGACATCTAGGGTTCCAGATTTTCTTAAGGAGTTCTGATCTTGAGTATTAGGACTAAGCTCTCCTTGGCTGCAGGAGTGTGGGTCACCATTCACCCTTGATTTGGGGAGCATCAAAGGAGACCTGAAACAGTCTGTTCTCAGGAGCCAATGGGCAAACCCTGTTAAGATTCATGCTGGGTTGAGGGTGAGGGTGAAATTAGGAGACACGAGAAGAGACCTTGGAGGTAAGGGGGGAAGGTAGGCTGTGGTCCAGGGATGTATCTTGGAAGGGCCAGGAGTGGTGGGCATGTCAGCCAGGTGATCAGCTTAGGGAGGATGATCTGAATTAATCCTCATAATCCCTGGATGTAGGACTCAGCCTCCCTCTTAATCCCATCCCAGGAGATCATCCTCTCTGAGGACTGATGCAGTCATTTATCCCCTTTACTCTTATTTCTAAATGCTTAGATCCTTTCATTAAAAAAGAAAAAAAAATGAGTATTTGAAACATGCAGAAAAGCACAGTAGAGAGAATAACATAGCAATTATCTGTGTACACAGACTGAAACTCAACAACCATTTCTATCTTTCCACATTTGGTTCAGAGGGAGCCCCTTATTTATGATCTTATAGTTTTACTTTAGATGGAAAAAAAATCCAAAATTTTGATTTGTTTTTGGAATTTATCTAAATGGTGTTATATTGTACACTTTCTTCTTTTTTTTTTTAAAGAGTGAGAAGGACAATGAGAGAGAAAGAGAAAATTAATTTTATTTCATTTTTCATGTGGCCTGCATTGCTCCAACACTTCATTGGTTACGTGGTGCTGGAATTCGAACCCTCATCCTCGAGCATGCCAGGCAAGTGCCGCAACCACTGAGCCATCACTCCAGCCCTTTGTATGCTTTCTTCTGCAGACATTTGTCTCAATTGTTTACATTTATTCATGCTGTTCAGATAGCTCCAGTTCATGAATACTATATCATTGCTGAATAGACCACAATTTATTTGTCCATTTTTCTGCGAAAGGGCATTTAGGCTATTTAGGCTATTTCCAGTTGTCCGTATTAAAAAGCAATGCTGCAGGGCTGGAGCTGTGGCTCAGCAGTTGCCACACTTGTCTGGCGTGCAGGAGGATGCAGGTTCAAAACCCAGCACCACGTACGCAACTAAGTGTCGGAGCAATGAAAGCCACATGAAGAATTAAATAACATTGATTCTCTCTCTCTCTCTCTCTCTCTCTCTCCCTCTCACTGTCCCTCTCTCTTTAAAAAAAAAACAAAATAAAAAACAATGCTGTGGTTGGACAGTTCTTTGCATACCTTCTTGTGTGAGCATCTCTCCAGGGCAGATAACTGGAAGCAGAATTTCTGGGTCACAGAGTAGGTGCATCTTAAGCTTGACTAGTTGTTGCCAAATTGTTCTATAAAGTAGCTTAAGTAATTTAAACACCACTAGCAATGGCTTTATTTATTTTATTTATCTTATTTATTCCCTGGCCTGCACTGATTTGGGAGTTACACGTTCGTTTCTACTCTTTTATTGATTACCTCTTTATATATTTCTAAACATTCTTACTTAAGTCTATAGTGATTCACTATCACTGTACTTTTCCTGAATAATAGCAGGAACTTACAACATCTTAACTCTAATCTTCTGTCCCCACAATCTCTCGTATTTCAATTTTGTGTTTTAGTTTCACCTTATTTCTAACCTCAGTAAGTCTCACAACCACCATCTCAATGCTTGTCTAGATTTACTAACATATTTATAAATTTATAATAATTTATAATTTGTTTATATAATTTATGTTTATATAAATTATATCCAATTTATAGATTTTCCTATTCATTTCTTCTTGTATTCCAGTCCCATTCTCATTTCTATTCATCATTTCTTCTTGCATTTCACTCTTTCCTTCTAATTTCAGTTTCCTTCTTAGGAAATATATTCATTTGTGACATTTCTGTGAAAGTCCTTGAGTGGTAAGCATTCTTAGTCTTTGTCTTAAAATATGACTATTTCACACCCTTCTTATGGAAGTTTAGTGGGCATAAAAGTCTAGGTGACAGTTTCTCTTGACCTTTAGAAGATATTTTCCCCTATGATCTTTTGCTGTTAATAAGTAGCAATAATTTTTTCTGTAATTTTATCTGCAATCTTTTGTTGCTAATAAGAAGTCAGTTGCCAATATAATGTTATTTTTGTAGACAAAAAGGCATTTTTCTTTCTGATTGCTTTTTTTTTAAGAGAGGGAGTGGGAGACAGGGAGAAAGAGAGAATCAACTTTATTTATTCATCTGTTCCTTTTTTGTCTGACAGTTATGTATGTGGTGCAGGGTGTTTGAACCCAGGTCCTTGCACCCAGGCAAGCACTCCAACCCTGTGGCCCCTGTCTGATTGCTTTTGAGGTTTTTCTCTTTCTGTCTAGTATTCTACAAACTTACCACTGTATTTGAGTCAGGACCCTTCAAGCTGAGAACTTATGTCTTTCTTCCATTTTGGAAAATTCTTAGCATTATTTATTGGAATGTTACAATTTCTCCATTTTCTCAGTCTTTTGCAGGGACTCCTATTAGATATATATTAGTCTGTCTCATTCTTTCCCTATGTCTTTTAATTATTCTTTCATATTTCCTCTCATCACTTTCATATTTTTAAATGATTGTATCATTTCTGTCTTTCACTTCACTAATTCTCTTTTCAACACAGTCTAATCTATTTAATGCATCACAAGTCTTTAATTTTAATGGTATGTTTTTCACTTCTTAATGTTTTGGTTTTTTTCTTTTAATAATCTGGGTTTTATTTCATAATGTCTTATTTTCATTTTTTTTTTTTTTTAGGAGAGAGGGACAGTGAGAGAGACAGAGAAAGAGAGAAACAACTTTATTTAGTTTTTCACATGGCCTTAGTTGCTCCAACACTCAGTTGTGTACGTGGTGCTGGGGTTTGAACCCGGGTCCTCGTGCTTGTCAGGCAAGCGCCGAAACCGCTGAGCCACCGCTCCAGCCCACATTTTATTTTCTTACCATTAATTATTTCTTATTTTTAAATTTTATTTTGAAACAGGGACTTGCTAAATTGCCCAAGCCAGCTGCAAACGCATGATCCTCCTGCTCAGCCTCCCAAATAGCTGGGATTACAGGTGTGGACTGCTACACCCAGCTTGCCTTAAGTACTACTAAGTAGACTTTTATAATATACAGTGTGGTTCATGTTGTAATATGTGCACTTCTTGGAGTGCTCTTTTGTTTGTTATGCCTGTCAACTCTCCCTTTTGATAGATTGTTTCCTTGTCTTGTTTTGTTTCTTCTAAGTCAAACATGTGGCGAAAATCATCTCAAAGGTGGCATCAGAGGAGTTCCTTCAAGGGTGTATGTCCCAGACCATCCCAAGATGGGACTGGTTAGGATTCTGAAGAAAGAAGCTCCAAAAAGCGTGAGTAGTCAGTTCAAAGCATTTTATTAGAGGAACATACACATAAAGCAGGCTGCTGAGTATCCTCAAGGGGGACAGTGTAACAAGGGATATGCTATGTAGGTATTTCCACAATGAAGGGGTCAGGGTATGGAGTTTATAGGAGGATTTAAGGACTTTGACTAGGGACAGGGCTAGCTTCCATGTGTTTAGCATTTTGAGCTGACCTCTCAGTGTTTTGAGCAGCTAGCTCAACACCTTTATCAGTTCCTGGGAAAGTTCATGTTCTCAGCTTGATTGGAGCCTACAGGGGAAACATGCAATGGACTGGTCACAGTGGTCAGTGCCCTCTGTTTTTTTTTTTTTTTTGGTGAGACCAGAAGAAAAAGTGGGGGAAATTTGAAGACCCTATAAGTTTGATATTGTATTGTAAGCTTCTTCAATAAGTGTTTTGTTTTGGTGAGAGTCCAGAATGCCCTGGTCTTTGTGTGTGTGTGTGTGTGTGTGTAGTGTGTGTGTGTGTGTGAGAGAGAGAGAGAGAGAGAGACCAGGTGCTGAACCCAGGAGCATTTAACCACTGACCCACACCCCTAATCCTTTATAGTTTTATTTTGAGACAGGATTTTGCTAAGTTGCTTAGGGCCTTTCTAAGTTGCTGAGGCTGCCTTTGAACTTGTGATCCTCCTGCCTCAGCCTCCAGAGATGTTGGGATTACAGCTTGCACCACCACCACCAGCCCATATGCCCTGTCTTATGCAAACATTGTTACAAAATTATTCTTGCTTCTATGTAGTATTCCTAGGAATTTCAAGGGCCTAAACCATGTTTATATTTAATTTCTCTGCCTGGATCCTGTACCATGTAAATAACATACAATTGTTCCCCTTTATCAATGATCCAGGACTCCCAGGGGATGCCTGAAATCATGGATAATACTTAACCCTATATATACTATGCTTTTTTCTCACACATAAATGCCAACAATAAAGTTTAACTTGCAGTAGCCCCTCCTTATCCACAGTTTTGCTTTCCGTAGTTTCTCTGATTCACAGTTAACTATGGTTTGATAATATTAACTGGAAAATTCCAGAAACAAGCAGTCGTAAGTTTTAAATTGCATGCCATTCTGGGCAGCATGATGAAATTTTGTGCCGTCCAGTTCTGATCAGTCCAGGATGGGCAACCTGTCCACCAGTCACTTAGTAGTTGTCTTAGTTGTTGGATTGGCTTGTGCATTATCAGTGCTGGGTTCGAGTAACTTTTTTTTTTTCAGGGCTGAGGACCGAACTTGGGGCCTTATGCAAGCTAGGCAAGCGCTCTGCCGCTGAGCTAAATCCCCACCCCCAACTTCTTTTTTTTTTTTTTTAAGAGAGAGGGAAAGTGAGAGAGATAGAATTAATTTTATTTAATTTTTCATGTGGCTTTCGTTGCTCCAACAGTTTGTTGTGTACGTGGTGCTGGGGTTTCGAACCTGCATCCTCATGCATGCCAGGCAAGAGCTGTAGCTGCAACACTGGAGTAACTTATGTAGTAGCCAAATGCTACTTCTCCATGCTTACATCAACCACCTCACTTCATCTCTTCACATAGGCATCGCATCATCTCACGTGATCACAAGGAGAGTGAATACAGTACAAAATTTTGAGAAATGCCACATTTACATAACTTTTATTATGGTACAATTGTTCTATTGTATTGTTGTTAGTGATCTCTTACTGTATAAATTTATAAAGTAAATCCAGATATAATCCAAGCACCTGGTGAGGCTTGGGACTTGGATTTCTCAGAATTGACTTTTTTTTTTTTTTTTTTTTTAAAGAGAGAGGGACAGTGATAGAGACAGAGAAAGAGAGAAACAATTTGATTTAGTTTTTCACATGGCCTTTGCTGCTCCAACAGTTAGTTGTGTACGTGGTGCTGGGGTTTGAACTCGTGTGCTCGGGCATGCCAGGCAAGTGCCGAAACCGCTGAGCCACCGCTCCAGCCCCCAGGATTGACTTGTATTTCTACCCCATTTCTCTGTTTCCTTTGGCTGGTGGGTGTAATTTTTAGTCCTATTTTATGGACAAGGTATGTCTTTGATGTTCTGAGCTTTATGCAGGGCGTTTTTCCAGCTGCTTGTTTCTGTTGGGATGAAGTCACATATCTGTAACTGGAAGTATTAGAACTGAGCTCCAGTTCCCTGTGTATTTAACTGTGTCTGACACCTGCCATGGGCCATTGTGACATCCTTATCCTGTTTTTTTCTTTGGCTTTGCATTTCTTCTTTATTTCTGCTATGTGGGAATTTTCTTTTTCTCAAATGTTACAGCTTGTCTACATTTTATTTTTTCGATTCTATTTTATCTGACATTTATGTGAATGTTCTCAGTGTTCTTGATGAAGGGATAGAGACATTAGTCTGACCTGGTGCCAGAATTTCCCCTGTAGATTCTCCTTATCTTTAGTGTTATTCCTAACAATCTCTATGTCCGTATTGCAGCTTCTGATTTAATCCCCCAACAACTCTGAGAAGTAAGTAGTAGTATTACCATTTTACTTAGGGGAAAGCTGAGTCTCAGAATTATAAACTTTAACCCTGGCTTTTGGACTGTGAGTCCAGTATATTTCATAGCTTGGGTTTTACATGGAAAGATGGCCTGTTCTTGACCTTAATCCAGCTCAGTTCGAGTCCCTTCCCTGTCTGCATCACTTGCTCTTCATCTGCGGCCCTGTGAGAAGCTGTCTTTCTGTCTAACAAAATGCAGCTCTTTGACTCCAATCTTCTTGGACTTAGCCAGACACTGTGTCAGCTCTCTCTTACCCAGTTTAGCCTCTGTGGAAATAATGGGGACATATATACACCATGCTAGTAGGGAGATTGACTGGCAGTTTGTCCTCAGGATCCTTTAACCACATTGCACTAGGCCATGTCTAGGCATTCCAGAAAAGGCAGGCAATATTGTGGAAGCTGGCCAACGGGGAAAAGAAAAGAATAAATAGGGCTCGTCCGGGATTTGAACCCGGGACCTCTCGCACCCTAAGCGAGAATCATACCCCTAGACCAACGAGCCACTGGTAGTTACATCTGATGTATCTTCCCTGCTTCAACATCATCATTATAGCAGCAGTGGCAGTTTGCGGTCCTAGGAGTGGCCGCTCTCCTCCTTCCAGGCTGGCTCCCAGCCCAGGCCGGCTTCACTCCAGCAAACTTCGCTCTAGTGTTCTCTCCTGCTCCTCCCCAGCCCACAGAAGCCACACTCAAAAGCCTCTGCCCTGGGGCTCCAGGCACATCCGTTCCTACTTGTAGGGTTGGTGGAAGAAAGGCTTGGAAAAACTTGGGCCATGGCAGTCACTCACCCAGGGCTGAGTATGCCTGTCCAGGAGATCTTTGCGCCAAATTAAGAACAATCCTTCTTTCTTATTAAACTATCAGAAAAAATCCTCCACATTCCTTAGACTCCTAGGTGAGGATCCAGAAGACTGTCCCAGCTCACCCCTGCCCGGGGAGGTGACATTAGCTAAATTACTCTTGTTTCTGCATCTGCCTGCTGGGAAGGCAACACCTGTCTACCTTACAAGATGGGGGAAGGATCAGGTGAGAGGATGTATGTGAAAGCACTGCAAAGTGTGAAGGGCCATGGAAAGGAACTGGTTTACAGAAGCCACACAGGGCAGGGGACAGTGCACAATAGGAAAGTGGCCATTTAATGCCTCCCAAGGATGGGTCAGTTACTCTGTGATTTGCACATCATTTTTAACCTATAACAACCTGGCTATGTTGATGTCACCCCCACAGTAAGATGAAGAAGCTTGCCTAAATTCAGTTTAGAATCTGGATTTATCCGAATGCTTAAACTTGCCTAAATTCAACTTATTCACATTCATCTGAATCCAAAGCCTGTTCTAAATGCAGTACACACAGCTACCAAGACTTTCTAGAGAGGTGGAGATAGGAGCTACGTCCTGCACTCAGCCACACTGCCCTGTCCCCAGTCCAGCCCGCTCTGCTCATCCTGCTGAAGGAAGCTACCTGGGAGGAACTTGCTCACTGTGTAATGGTGGCCTGGATGGGGGTCCTTCGTGTGGGGAGGACTCACCCAAGAGGGGGGAGAGGTGAGATCATGCCTCAGATGCTAGGTCCTTGTAGGAGAACCTGAGGGCTCAGCCAGGCTCTCTCTCTCTCTCTCTCTTTTTTTTTTTATTAGAAGTGTATAGAGATACAATTGAAGGGGAAACATTATCAAACCAACAGTAATCAATGTATATGTACTTTGTTATCCAGGGGTAATGCCAAAGCATGGATGACCACCTTGGGTTTCACCTGTTGCAGTTTCCCCCAGAAGAACTCATGCATTAAATGGGTATCTCGTGGAGGAATGACATCGGCTTCTGGGATGGTTCCCCCATATTCACACTCTCCAGTCTCCTATGAGTTCTTCATACACCCTCCACCCTCCCTTTCCCCCTCCCTACGCCTCCAAGTATCCTAGGGAGCCATCCCCTATTACTCTGAGAGTCATTCAATTTGAAGTATTGTTAGGTTAGCCATCTACCGTACTGCTTCCCCATGTATTCTAGCATCCACAGATGAGAGAAACCATTCAGCCCTCAAGTCTCTGAGCTTGGGAGACTTCACTAAGCATAATTCTTTCCATCTCCATCCATTTGATCTCAAAAGCCATAATATCGTCTTCTCTAATGGCCGAGTAGTATTCCATTGTATATATGTACCATAGTTTTTGTATCCACTAGTCGAGTGAGGGGCATCTGGGTTGGTTCCACAGTCTAGCTATAGTAAATTGAGCCGCTATAAACATTGAGGAAGCCACATCACTATTATACGCTGATTCTAACTCTTTTGGGGAAATACCCAGGAGTAGGATAGCTGGGTTGTAAGGTGGTTCCATCCTTAATTTTTTGAGGATTCTCTACACTGCTTTCCAGAGTCAGCCAGGCCCTCTCTTGTCCTTCCGCTGTGCCTGTACCACATCCATGACACCCAGGGCCCTTGGTTGCTTCCCAGGGACTGCCCTTGTGGCTGGGGTCGCCATCAGGGAAGAGAGCTGCCTTGGTGGTCTTTGGGCCTAACTTGCTGTCTGGCCCTTGGCAGTTCTCCTAACGGTGAGGATTCCCTCCGCTTGGTCTGCGAAACTCTTCACCAGGTCAGTCTCACTTAACCCTCAGCATGACGGTTGCAGTAGTTGCTTCCTAAATGTCTGTGGGGTGAATGAATGAATGAATGTGTGAGGGAAAGAAAGTCTCATGGATGTGCACAAAAGATCCCTAGTGGCCGCAGACATTCAGGTGACTCCTCGCCACTTAGCTTGGAATAGAAACCATAAACTTGGAGAAACCCGCCAGCCCTCTCTCCTGACAAGCAGACTTCCTCATGAACCTGTCCCTCTCTTGGATAAGTGGGAGGAAAGTCCCATTTCAGAGCATGGATTGGCCAGGATGGCTCTGTCCCCAGGCCATAAAGTTTTATTATTTCCAAACAGAAGTGGATAAAACAGACGACTGGCTCTTCTCACTAATCCTGGTCAGAGCGAGACACACCATGCATCTATTCTCAAACCAATGGAGACTTTTTTGAATAGCTATTTCTGAGCTTTATAAATAGCTGTTTCTGGCTTATAAATAAAAGCACATTCGACATGTCATCCCAAGACCTCAGCACACATTCCCTAAATTGTTCCTCTTAGGGGAGGGTGCCAGAGAGTGATGCTGCTCAAAGCTAGGGTTCCTGGGGTGACTTTGCTGAAAATGCTTCAGAGCTGATGCCAGGGTTGGGTCCCAGCCAGTGCTTCTCTCAGGGGCAGGGGGATTGGTGGCAGGATCATTCTTCTTTGTGTGGCCTATGTGGAGCAGCATTCTGTCCACTAAATACTAATAATCCTTTCTCTGCTATTATGACAGCCATAAAACACACCCGCACCCTCTCAAATGCCCTGCGTGGTGGGGACAGAATAGAGGAAGAGCGATGTTCTGGGAGGAATCCATTGGCATCTGCCTTCTATTTATTTCTGAAATTACTATGCCCTTGCTCTTTGCAGTAGGGCTTAGAACCTCTGTCCCTTGTTTGTCTCTGCACTGAAGAAGCCACAGATGGAATTTTCTAGGGAGATTGGTGGCTCTGCCTGCAGAGCTTCCTTATTCTCCTCCCAGGAATGAGGATGGCTATTCACAAGGCAAATCCTTGGGTGTTTCCTCATTTTCATAAGAACCTGTCACCCCTTCATTTAGCTTGTCAATTGTCAGGAAAAACTTGTGGGCCAGGATCCAGACAGCCTTGTCTCTACACATCTTCTCAAGTTCACTGTCACATCCTCCGCAGCAAAAACAGCAGAAAGCTAACACTGGCTGCCTTTGAAAAATGTAACCAAGTGGCTGGAGCCCAGACGGTGTGCGGGGGACGGTGTTTACTGTATATTCTTTTGTACCTTTTGAATTTTGACCTCTCAGTCAATCAGTGTATCATCTATCTATATCTATTCCACTCAAAAGAGAAATTAAATTATAAAATTGTAAGAGAAGCAATAATTGGGAGAGTGCACTCCAAACCTCCAGATAGCCAAAATTTCCTCTGGATCAGAGGAACAGAGCAGAACCTGGGACTGTGCCTCATCTTCATGGTTCTGGCTCATGCATAGCTCCAAATTGTGCTCTGTGCTGTGTTGAATCCTTTTTGAGGGGTCAGTAATAGGCCTGATCCTGTGAAGCTGCTTGTCCTGTCTGCTCTGGGGTGCTGTTGAGGACATTTTTTACTATAGTCTACCAAAGTCTCCTCTGTGAAGTCCCCAGAAAGGCATTCTTGTCTGTCACAATCCCAAGAACAGTTGGTTTGCGTTGCCTCCCTGGGGACTTTGAATTATGTAAATGAGTAGCTTCTAGAAAGCATGGAGCTGAGTGTGTGGCCTCCAGTAGCAAGTTGGCAGGGTGATCCTATTTCAGTTTCACTTCTGACTCTAACTCTTCAGTGTTCTTTCTGTTTTTTGTTCCTATGTTTGATTCACGGTTTCTTATGTCACATAATTCCTGCAAGCCTCCCTTAATCTATTTCTGGATGAGAAGAGGATATAAACAAATAAACTCCTAATGATAATGGGGGAAAAAACCCTGAAGCTATTTGGAACATATCTACTTTCCTAGGATTGTCTTTTTCTGGACAATTAGAATGCCTGGAAAAATAAATTGCCTCTTGATTTTTCCATTCAGTTCTGGGCATTTATAAGTCTAAACCTAAATCAGTGGCTCTCATCCAGAGAGGGGCAGGGAGAGGGTGGGGAGGTGGGTTTCATCTCTGGGGACGATTTTGGTGACAATGACTAGGTGGGTGATGGTGGTTTGGGCACCTGGTGGGTAGAGGCCAGGGATGCTGGCAAACATCCTCTGATGCACAGGACTGCCCCCACGACAGTATTGTCTGGTACAATATGTCAATAGTGCTGAGGATGAGAAACCCTGGCCTAAATATATATCACACGACCCTCCGTAAAATCGTAAAGCCTTCGTGTGTTATCTTGTTCCTAAACCAGTTAACTCACTTTGACCTGGAAAGGGCAAAGTGAATGTAACCAGTTTTTAAGTCATTCCCCTCCTCCTCCACCGCCTGCCCCCTCCTCCTCCTCCATGGCTTCAGTGCCTCTGGAAAGTTTTGGTTCCTGGCTTGGTGCCATTGAAACCCCATGCTGGTTGATGCTCCTTTTGGCCTGACCTTCTCAGGAAGACATCTGTCCCATCTTAGCTGGGGCTGTGTTATCCCCAGCTTGAGCCAATTGTCTTCCCTCTGATGCTGGGTAGGATAGGGTAGGAGGTGACAGTCTGGGAAGGTGTCAGAATAGGGCTGGCAGAGGCCAAAGATGTGGCCGCTTAGCCTGCACAGTGGAGGTAGGAGGGCCTGGAGTGTCTTGTACCCCGCACAGTTAGACTCTCATTTGCAGAGGTGGCAGCTGAGGCTGATTGTTCCACTTGGGTCAGGCTAATTCACAAGCAATGGGCTCTGCTCAGGCATAGGTGCCTTCAAGTCCTCAGGTCCTGCCCAGGCATTCTGGTGGGCTTAAAGTAGCCTTGCAATTTCTGCACACTTAGTTGGATCTCTCCAGTAATCTCCATAGGTTCCTATCTAGGTGAGCATTTGCATGGGGTTGTGCTTGGCACACACGTGGGAATGTCAGTCTTTCACAAATGACTGACTAGCGTCCATCCTGTTTTACTCAGGACTCAGAGGAACTCACTAGCTATCCCAGTCAGTCTAGGACATGGCTATGGCTTTGTGGGTTTTTCTTTTCTTTTTTTTTTGGGCAGGGAACTGCAGATTTAACCGAGGGTACTTTACCACTGAGCCCCAGCTCTTTTTTTCTTTTTTTTTCTTTTAAGACAGAGTCTCACTAAATTGCTGAGGCTAGCCACGAATTGTTTCAGCTTTCCAAGATGCTAGGAAACGTCTAGGACTGGGAGTATGCACCACTGCACCTGGCTTTTAGTAACCCACATAAGGTAGCAGAGAAGACTGCCAGTCTGGAGAAGCTGGAGGTTGGTTAGTGCTGCAGGCTTCATCCAAACAGAGTGGCCAGTATATCCAAGGCCCTGAGAAAGTCAGCCCATGCACGGGACTGGTAGGCCACTGTACTTACACTTCTGAAAGTGTAGAAAAAGGAAAACGGTGAAAAGGGAAGGAGGCAGGCTGGAATCACTACAAAAAAGGCATACAAACCCCACTCATTTCCTTTTTAAGTATTTTAATAGGGCCCATCAGCTAGCTTATTAAACAGGACCTGGGTTTGAACCCCAGCATTACATACACAACTAAGTGTCAGAGAAACAGAGGCCAGATGAAAAAAATAAATAAAATTGATTCCCTCTCTCTCATTCAATCCCTCTCTGTCTCTTAAAAAAAAAAAAAAAAAAAAACTAAAACAAAACCAAAAACCAGGACTCTAAGGCAGAAAGTATCTGGATTTCTGGGAAACATATGACCAACTTGCAAACAGCAGGAAGATGAAGGGAAGGCAATGCACCCTAAGTTGTGAAGCAGGCATGAGGTCTTCAGTGCAGGGCCACAGTGCTGTCTCTGGCTTTGTCTAATGCTCTCCATCCTAGCAGAGACGCTCGGCAGGGAAAGGGAAGAGGAGTTTCCCTATACAAACATTAATATGTTCTTGGGGGGAAAGATCATTTCTGTCTTCAACTTGGGTTGAGCCAATAACCTCTGATGGTCAGCAAGGCTTGGAGTTTTACCCTGTTCCCTTGCCTGGAGGGAATGAGGCCAAAAGGAGTAGAAAACAGGTAGGAAGCAGGTCTAAATCCGTGGCCCAGCTTCCCTTGCTTCCTAGTAGAGCCTCTCTTGATAAATACTGATGGCTGGAACTGAGCAAGGGAAGGCAAGGGTTTTATTTTTGACCCCACCTGGGGGATAGGAAGAAAAGGGGTCAGCAGAGCCTGTCCTGACTGTTTGCTGTGGCACCATGACAAGAGACCAGGTTGGATGAGTAATCCAAGGCCAACAGGCCTTGGGGATGTGCAGGGCCTTGCAGAGGCATCGCCCTGCCACCTCCCCACAAGGACCACAAGCACACACTCAGAGCTTTCCTTTTAGGGAGCTCTTCCCCCTACTTGGGAGAGTTTGTGTGCTGTGTATTTTGATGGCGACCTGAGTTGAGAAGTGAAGCCAGCACACTGGTGAGAATTCACAGGGTCTGGTCAAGCTGGAATGAACGCACATCTAGCAGGATGAGATTCAGAATAAACCTAAGGCCCGCACTTGGGCCCAATCCAAAGGTGCACTTATGTGATGCCATATGTCGAAAAGATCTTTTTATTGACTGCGAGTTCACTGGGAGTCCACAATGTGCACCAATGCCAAAAAGTCCAGTGCAGGTTCAGACTCCCTGATAATGGCCATGACAAAGGGGAAGGTGTGCTTGTCCCTGGCCCAACCCAGGCCCTCTGCAGGATAACTCCTAGACAGGCCATAGAGTGGCCAGGCTGCGAAGGGCCTCTGGGTTTGGGTCTTGCTCATGCTTGGCCTGAAGACAATGAAGTGCTTGTGGAGAGTGCAGTCCCTGGAGAGTAGCTGGTGATGGGGAAAAGGAATGAGGTAAACTGAGGGAGGGTCCAGGGGAGAACAGGAGTAAGCAGGGGAGGGTGCTGGCGAGGAAGGTTTAATATCAGTACCAAGGAGACTTTTCTAGATGTTGGAGTTGTCCAGAGATATACCCAGTGGCCTCAGGAAGGAGGGAAGGTCCTGATTCTAGCAGCAAAGGTACATTTTGTGCTAGGCCCTGGCATGACAGCTTCATAGGGAATTTCTCCCACAATCCTTCCAACCAACTTGTGAGATAGCACTCTTGTAAGTTCCACTTTGCAGATGAAGAACAGGCACAGGGAGACCAAGTCCCAAACTCATATGGCCAACGTGATGGAGTACAGTTCAACTTGGGTAGTATGACTTTGGAGCCTCCAATTACTCACTGTGGTATTCTGTCTCCTGTCCTGAAGAATTACAGTACAGTCTGGAGAATGATGTTCAAAGATCCACTCACATATTCAATACAAACATGAAGTATCTGCTGTATGCCCCAGGCACTGTGCCTGAGCTTTAGTAGAATGAATGGGACACAGATCCAGGCCTCAAGGAATTTATTGCCCAAATCAGCATCCTACTCACATAGAACTTTATTTTATTTTTAAAGGAAGTGATGGGGGCTGGAGCGGTGAGTCAGCAGTAGAAGGGCTTGCCTGGCATGCGTGAGGACCCAGGTTCAAACTCCAGCAACATATACACAACCAAGTGTCAGAGAAACAAAGGCCAGATGGAAAAATAAAGTTGATTCTCTCTTTCCTCTCTCTCTCTCTCTCTCTCATTAAAAATAGAGTGAGAGGGAGAGAGAAAGAGAGAATCCATTTTATTTATTTTTTCATCTGGTTTTTGTTTTTCCCACATTTAGTTGTGTATGTGGTGCTGGGGTTTGAACCTGGGTCCTCACGCATGCTAGGCAAGTGCCCCAACCACTGAACTCCAGCCCACATGTACAACATGTAGAATTTTGACTTTTCTTTCTGCAGTTGGTCTGGTCTCCTTTGGGCCTATCCCAAATCCCAAACACTGGGGAGGTGGACATTGCCATTCCAAACCATGTTGACCTTTTGGAAACTTGAAGGAGGAGAGAACATACCAATCTACGTGACTTTGACCTTTTAAGGGTTGTGGGTTGGAAATAACAGGGAAACCAGGGACTCCATATAAATTTACCAAGTGACAGTAAGCATCTCCATGGATTTCAGTTTCCTCATTGGCAAATATCTGAGTCTCCTTACAAAGTCCCAAATTCTGATTAGTTTTGGACCATACTTGCCTTTTTTGTAGTATCTAGGAATTTTCAAAATAGTGATGGTGCATTCACCAGCAATAGTTGTTATTGTGTGCGTGTGTGCGTGTGTCCAAAAGAAATGAAATCAACATGTCAACTGCTCTCCCATGTTTATTGCGGCACAATAGCCAAAAAAAGAGAATCAACCAAGGA
Organism: Aplodontia rufa; assembly: GCA_004027875.1. Classification (NCBI taxonomy): domain Eukaryota; kingdom Metazoa; phylum Chordata; class Mammalia; order Rodentia; family Aplodontiidae; genus Aplodontia; species Aplodontia rufa. The sequence goes on along the minus strand of PVKS010000381.1, from coordinate 112,555 downwards.
GTCCACTGATGGGTGAATGGACGAAGACAAAGTGGCGTGTACACAATGGGATCTGATTCGTCCATAAACAATGGTAGAATTCTGTAATTTGTGGCAACATGGATGAGCCGAGGACATTGTGCTTAATGAAATAAACCAGGCACAGAAAACAACTACCATATGTTCTCATTCATATATGGAACAGTTGATCTCTAGAAGTCGAGAGTAGAATCATTATCAAAGGCCAGATTGGCAGATACAAACTACAGTTTAGATAGTGGGGAGAGTAGTACAGAAAGGAGACTATAGTGAACAAAATGATTGTATATTTCAAAATAGCTAGAAGGGAGGATTTTGAATATTTCTCTCTCTCTTTTTTTTTTTTTTGGTACTAGGGTTTGAACCCAGGGGTGCCTAACCATTGAGCCACACCCCCAGCTCTTTTTGAGACAGGATCTTGCTAAGTTGCTAAGGTTGGCTTTTAATTTGCAATCCTCCTGTCTAAGCCTCCCAAGTCACTGGGATTGCAAGCATGTGCCAATGCCCGGCAGAATTTGAATGTTTGAGTGTTTGTACCATAAAGGTATCCTAAATGCTTGAGATGATCAATTTGCCCCTGATTTCACATTGAACATTGCATACAAGTGTTGAAATATCGCACTGTACCCATGAATAGGTATACTTACAATATGCCAATTGAAAGTTTTAAAAAGGGGCCTAGTGATAGAGCTGTTTGCCTAGCATGTGTTTAAAAATTTTTAAATGGTGATGGTGGGCAAATGCCTGTCACAACAGAGCTGAAAAACTCCTGTGTGCCCAATTCCTGTTGAGAAAGTGCTTGAGACAGGAGCGAGTCCTATGTTTGGTTTTGTTTCAGATTTCACTTTCTCTATTTGTGTATTTATTTTCAATTTCATTGCTTTCTGCTCTTACTTTTAGTTTTCCTATTTTGGATGTGTCTGTTTGTTTGTTTATATATTCAGTCCTGGAGATCAATTTATTTATTTATATATTCAGTCCTGGCGATCAAACCCAGGCCCTCCACATACTAATAAATATATGTTCTCCCACTGAGCTATCCAGCCCTTATTTTGGGTTTAATTCTTTTTTTTTAAATTTCTTGAGGAGAAAGTTTAAATTTTAAATATTTCTTCTTTTCTAATATAAACATTTAAACCTGTAGATTTCTCTTTAAGCACTGCTTTACCATCATCCCTCGACATATTTATATCTATCTATCTATCTATCAGGCATCTATCGCCCATCATATATATATGTATACATATATATATATATTTAGTCCTGGGGATTGAACCCAGGGGCATTCTACCACTGAACTACACCACAGCCCTTTTTTTATTTTTTATTTTGAGACAGGGTCTTGTTAAGATACAGGTGCTGACCTCACACTTACAGTCTTCCTACTGTCTCAACCTCTAGAGTTGCTAGGATTACAGATTTGCCCCACCACACCCAGCGCTCTCAATTTTTGATTTATTATTTTTATTGCCATTTACTCAAATTCTTTCAAAATTCCTTTATGACCCTGATCCATGGGGTACTTAGATATACATTGCTTTTTTTTTTTTTTTAAAGAGAGCGGGACAGTGAGAGGAAGAGAAAGAGAATCAATTTTATATTTAGTTTTTCATGTGGTTGTCGTTGCTCAGACACTTTATTGTGTACATGGTGCTAGGGTTTGAATCCACATCCCTGTGCATGCGAGGCAAGCGCCGAAACTGCTGTGCCACGGCTCCAGCCCCAGATATATATTGCTTCTTAAAAAAAAACCACAAAAAACAAACAAACAAAAAAAACCTTTTCTTAGGAGGGAGAGTTAATTTTTTTTCTTCTGGCTTTTGTCCTTCCTTTATTTATTTGTGTATGTGGTGCTGGGAACCAAACCCAGGACCTCATGCATGCCAGGCAAAGTGCACTACCACTGAGCTACCTCTATAGCCCTAGATGTATGTTGCTTTTTAATAAGTGTTTGGAGCTTGTCCAGATACCTTTTTTTAAAATTTTTTTTATCTTCAAGTTCACTGGTGCTTTCTTCTGTTGTCCGGTCTGCTGTTAAGTCATCCAGCAAATTTTCCAATTTTCCATTGACATTGAACTCTTCAGTTCTACAATTTCCATTTGGTTCATTTTCATTCTTCCCATTCGTCTGTTGAGATCTGTTAATTCACAATGACCTTTTTTTTTTCTTTTCAGTCCTTGAACATATTTATAACAGCTATTTAATGTCCTTTCCACTGGTGCCAACTTCTGGGTCATCTGTGGGTCTGGCTCTATTAACAATTTTTTCTTTTGGCTCTGAGTCACAGTTTCCTATGGGTGCTTCTTCCCCCTCCCTCCGATACATGCCTTTTAATTTTTTTTATTGTATCTTAGACATTGTAGATAATACTCTTTAGAGACTAGATTCTGTTATCTTCCACTGAGGAGTGTTGAGTTTCCTTTTAATAGGTAGTTAAATTACTAATTTGTCACCTTGAACTTGAGGCTTCAAGTCTTATCCTTTGCTAGTATGAGTCAGCTTTGATTTTGCCCTTAGATTCAGGGCAAATCTTTAGTTCTGGAACATAGATTTTAGCCTTGCAACTTTTGGGGAGTTTTATTTATTTTTAAATTATTTTTTTTGTAGTGGGGCATTATTCAGGAACACTTTACCAAGGAGCTATATCTCCAGCCCTTTTGATTTATTTATTTTTTTATAAGAGAGAGAGAGGGACAGAGAGAGAGACTCAACTTTTATTTAGTTTTTCATGTGGCATTGGTTGCTGCAACACTTCGTTGTGTACGTGATGCTGGGATTCAAACCCATGTCCTTATGCATGCCAGGGAAGCTCTGTAACAGCTGAGCCACCGCTCCAGCCTAGCCCTTTTTGTTTTGAGGCGGGATCTTATTAAGATGCCCAGGCTGGCCTTGAACTTGCAATCTTCCCGCCTTAGGCTCCCGAGTTGCTGGGATTAGAGGTATATGCCACTATGTGTGCCACCACAGATTTTTGGAAGTCTCACTAGCGGATTCTTTAATTCTCTTCCCCGACCCCAGTGCTGGGAGTTGAACCTGGGGCCTTGCACATTCTAGGCAAGTGCTCTACCATAGAGCCACATCCCCAGCCCTCAAGTTGGTGGGGTTTCTAACTCAGACTTTCTCTGCTGTAGTGAGTGGCAATCGATCTCTGTTCAGCTCTTTCAGGCCTCCACTGTTGCTTTTTCTGGGCTCCTGGAAGATTGCTCCATCCATAGTTTGGCAGTGGGCATTCGATCTGAAGAGGATTTAATTAGACACCAAGGCTTCTTTTGTGGCTTTCCCATTCCAGGAACTCTACTTGCAGTTTTCAGCTGCTCTAGATTCCCCAGTTCTGTCCTCTGACTCTTCAAGCTATGAAAGGCTGGGATTTCTGCTAGAATTCTAGCTGTCCTATGCCCTCAGTAATGGCAAGTACCCCTAAGAAAAACCCCACTTAAGTATAGATGGTTCCTTTTATTTAAGAGTTGAATTGCTTTGTTTCCACCTGCTTTGTGATAGTTCAGGTGCTTTAAAAGAGTTGTTTTTCATTTTTTTTTTAAAGAGAGAAATAACTTTTAGTTTTTCACATGGCCTTAGTTGCTCCAACACTCAGTTGTGTACGTGGTGCTGGGGTTTGAACCCGGGTCCTCGTGCCTGCCAGGCAAGCGCCGAAACTGCCGAGCCACCGCTCCTATCCCTCATATATATATATATATTTTTTTTTAAAGAAAGAGGGGACAGAGAGAGAGAAAGAGAGAAGCAATTTTTATTTAGTTTTTCATGTGATTTTCATTCCTCAGACACTTTGTTGTGTACATGGTGCTGGGGTTTGAACTCGCGTCCTCGTGCTTGCCAGTCAAGCACCGTAACTGCTAAGCCACCGCTCCAGCCCCTGTTTTTAATATTTTGTTAGAGTTTATAATTTTCTACCTATGGCGGTGGGGTGGGGGGGGTTCATCTAATAAACTGCTCTGCCTTTGCGACACCATCTTTTCACTTTGAAGTGTCACTTTTAACTTATCTTTATATAATCTACTGGGGTGGGGAAGAAAACACATTCACAAAAGATAAAGTAAAGCGTTGAGATCAAGTTCAGGTGGAGCTGAGATTAGAGGGGTCACTCGGGTGGATTTCCCAGAAGAGGTCTTTGCAAGGTAGGCTGTGGAGGCTGGGCAGGACCTGAAAGAACAAACAGGAGGACAAGTGTGGCAACTTCGGCTCTGCTGAGGGCAGGTGTTGGCGTGAATGTGAAGTGAAGAGGGTGAGAAGACCAACCTCGACCTGGCTAGAGAGTGGGAAAGACACTGGCCTGGCTCAGGGATGCCCTAGATCTCCAAACATTGCCAAGTTGCCTGTGTCCTAAGGTGCTTCCAGGGTGCTCTTCACGCCTCACCCCTTCCTTGAACTTGGGCCTGGTTCCCATCCTCTCTGGAGAGGGTGACTTAGATGGGTGCCTTCCACAAAAGGGCAGATGAGGCGCAGAAATCTTTAGTGATATATCTGTGACAGAAGCCAAAAGGAGAGGAGTGCTTTCTACAGCTCCACCCAAAGGTGGGGAGGTGGAAGCATCTCCATTGAATATGGGTCAGCACCTTCCAGGCTATAGGGGGCCTGCTCTGACTCATCCCAGATTCTTTGACCCCAATCTTTTGTCTGCTGAAGAACACACAATTGGCTTTGGGACCACAAAAGAAGGTTTAGGTGGGGATTTAGAGATCTCTTAATCCCAGACTTTGTCCTTCGGAGGCTTAGGGTCATTCACAGAGCCTAAAAGTGTCTTTAGAAGAGGGTTTGATGGCGGGCGGGGGGGGGCGGTGGAAGGATAATCTATAAGAGGGATCAGAGCGGGTGGGTTCATCCCACAAACAGGATGTCAGAGGAAGAAGAGTTTTATCTGTTCAAGAACATCTCCTCCGTGAAGCCGTGGGATGGGCCTCAGTACCACATTGCCCCTGTCTGGGCCTTCCGCCTCCAGGCAGTTTTTATGGGCTTTGTTTTCTTTGCAGGGACACCGCTCAATGCCATAGTGCTGGTGGCCACACTGCGCTACAAAAAGTTGCGGCAGCCACTCAACTACATCTTGGTCAATATATCACTGGGGGGCTTCCTCTACTGCATCTTCTCTGTCTTGGTTGTCTTCATCACTAGCTGTCATGGATACTTCCTCTTTGGCCGCCATGTGTGTGCTTTGGAGGCTTTCCTGGGCTCTGCTGCAGGTACTGCAGGGGGAGTGTCGTCTGGGGAGGCAATGGACTTTTGAATTGGAGGGGGTCCCTAAATTCAGACAAGGCATTTGACCAAAATAAGATATTTGAGCCTTAAACTCAGTCCAACCCTCTCTTTGGGCTTGTTTTGCCCCATCTGTATTCCACTGTACCTGAAAGGCTGGGTGGGGCTCTGTCTAGCCTCTTCTCTTCACATGTTGTCACAGGTCTAGTGACAGGCTGGTCACTGGCCTTCCTGGCCTTTGAACGCTACATCATCATCTGCAAGCCCTTCGGCAACTTCCGCTTCAGTTCCAAGCACGCACTGATGGTGGTTGTGGCTACCTGGACCATTGGTACTGGCGTCTCCATCCCGCCCTTCTTTGGCTGGAGCCGGTGAGAGCACAGGGCAGTGGTGCTGACTTGCTTGGGAGCTCAGGTTAAAAAGGGTGTAAAGAGGCTTGGGTATAACCTTTCAGTATTTGACCTGTATTTTGAGAGTTGGTGTAGTAGGTGAGGCAAAAGAGCCCTGGGAAAGCTGGAATTACCGTAGCCTCTGCTGGTGAGAACAGAAAATTCATCTGCCACCATGTGCAGTGTTGAGTGCCTATAATCCCAGATCAGGAAGCTGAGGTGGGAGGATCTAGAGTTTGAGGTGAGCTTGTACAATTAAGCCAGACCCTGTCTAAAAAGTGAGCAAAAAATTAAAAAGGAAGAAAATCCCTCTGCCCAAGGTCTTCTGGCATTCTCTACATTCTAATCAGAGAATGTAATCCAGGACTGTCAGCCCACTCCACTTATTCTTATGGAGAACCCAGAGGGAGAGTATTTGTCCTGTGGGTAAGTGCTTGGTCCTTTGCAGGTTCATTCCTGAGGGCCTTCAGTGCTCCTGTGGCCCTGACTGGTACACTGTGGGAACCAAATACCGCAGTGAGTACTACACCTGGTTCCTCTTCATCTTCTGCTTCATCATACCTCTCTCCCTCATCTGCTTCTCCTATGCTCAGCTGCTGAGGACCCTCAGAACTGTGAGTGGTTTTTGAGTCAGGAAGGAGCAGGTCAAGGGTCTCCTGGAGAGGGAAGAGTAAGGTACATGCTCTAGGACCTCAGAACATGGAAATGTCTGTGGCCAGATAGAGGGGTAAATAAAAGCAGTTAAGGAAATGGGGGCAGGAAAGAGGAAATGGAGCAAAGAATAAGGAGTCATCCCTGTTCAAAGTAGCATAGAGATCTATACATATGATCCCTTCCAACGTTGCAGCCCAGAGAGCCACCTCCACCCCATCTTCCTCATGGGAGGAAAGCCAAAAGAACTCAGCCAGAAGCAAGGCAGAGTGGATATTCCCAATAGAAAAGGATCCAGAGAGTTGGGATTTGAGGGCTGGGGGAAAGAGGGGTGTGATGCTCTCTGTGCTTGGCCCCAGGTGGCAGCTCAGCAGCAGGAGTCAGCTACAACTCAGAAGGCTGAGCGGGAGGTGAGCCGCATGGTGGTGGTGATGGTGGGATCCTTCTGTGTCTGCTATGTGCCCTATGCTGCCCTGGCCATGTACATGGTCAACAACCGCAACCACGGGCTGGATTTACGGCTTGTCACCATTCCTGCCTTCTTCTCTAAGAGCTCTTGTGTCTACAATCCCATTATCTACAGCTTCATGAATAAGCAGGTAAGGCTTTCTGTCACATTCCCATGAGACCCTGGTCCATAAGTCTCTGGTTCTTTCTCCACCAATTACTTTTAACTCAGAGCACCCTAGACACTGCTTAAGAGGGTTTCTAGGAGTAGACAAAGGAAGCTACAAAACCTCAGGTTGGGAAAGCCCCTGGTAAGCACATGGAAGAAGGTGTAGGTTTTAAGATAACAGAACCCAGGTAGGATTGAACTTGAGCCAGAAAAATCAAGTTGCTCCAGAGACAGAGCCAAGAAATGAAAAGGGTTGTTCTGCTGAAAAACTGATGAATAATTCTAAAGTTTCTAAACTTTCCCAAGTTTTTAAACCCTTCTCTTCTGAATTCTGGCCTACAGGAGCAAGTAGTTCTAGACTAGAATTTAGCTAGTAGTTTTCAGGACCACAATGAAAAGCACCTGAGATCCTAGGTATAAGAAACCGTGTGAAGCTTTTGGGATAAAAAGAATAAAACTGTCCCCGCATACCTCCTGATGTTATCCCTTTATTCACCTGTCATGGGAATGATCTCCAATTCTGCCCTTCCCTCCAGTTCCGAGCTTGCATCATGGAGATGGTGTGTGGGAAGCCCATGACAGATGAATCCGAGGTATCCAGCTCCCAGAAAACAGAAGTTTCTACTGTCTTTTCTAGCAAAGTTGGGCCCAACCAAGAACCCCATGTTGACCTGTTGTTTGCAGCAACTAGAAAGCCATTTAAGTAAGTTTTCACATTCTCCATCAAAAACTTAACTATTAACGATGAAGTAAAGAGATGGGAAGGGGAGTGAGGGCAGTCTGGGGAGTCAATTTTTCTACTATTCCTTCCTGCCTACTTCAGACCACCCAAAAGCCATCGCAACAATCATTTTCTTCTCCTCAGTGGCACCCTTCACAGCATTTGGAGAACTATAAGAATATAGCTGATTTTTTAGTGTATAGATAACACTTGTTTTCCTTTTTAGTAACCACCCCCTGAATTGGGGATCTGTTCTGAAGTGATGTATTCTGAATTTGAATACCTTATAGAAATGGAAAGATGTAAAACAAAAAACAGAACCTCATCAGAACACTCCTTAGTAGGCCCCAAATGAGTGTTAAAGAACTTCCTTATGCTATCTCTGCAGATAGTTGCTACAGCTTTGAGAGGGACACCCATGTCCAGAAGCCCCTGTGTCAGGGTGAATTATTCTTAGGTGTTTCCCCCTGCCCCCATTTGGCTAAATCAATGTTGTAAGCCATGTTTATTAAAATAGCTTAATTCCCTTGATAGTCTCAAAATTAATTTGCATCTTATTACCATTTATAAACTATGCCAAAGTGTTAAATGTTTCACTTTATATCCTCCCTCCACTCCCTGAAAAAAAAAAAAAACCAAGATAAATGTATGTACATCTATCACATAAAGAACAGTGTATGTTGGAATCAGGTAATTATGCAATGAGCAGGGCTCCTCTCCAGTAACATGGCTTCTGAGTAGCTCAGAAGGTTTACAGCTATGAGAGGATGCTAGAAGATTCAAGAAATTGGAGAAAAGGAGTCACCAACTCGAGAAGGTAGTTAAGTACTTTCTCTGGGATTGAGAGACGGGTGTAGTGAACTTTCTAGGAATTCCTTTTCTGTGACACAGCACTCATAATTCTAACCCAGAGTCCCATTTCTACAAGAATGAAAGACACACATCCACAACGAATGTAAACAGTTTTATTTAGAAACAGGTACCTGTTTGCATTACAGAATATAAAACTTGGTTTACACTCTATAAAAAATAACCAATATCCAAATTCAAGAGAGCTCGCACTCACAGAACGCATACTGTGGGTGCATAGCTTTCTACCAGCCTCACGCTTGATTGAAACTGTCCCCGAAAACCAGCCCTCCCCCCCAAAAAACCCCACAAAACACTCCAAGGGGCTCAGAGATGAGAGTACAATGCTTGCTGCTGAGTCCCCACATCCAAAAGCTGCCATTCTAGCAGATTACAGTTTGCTGTCTAAGTGCATGATTTGCATGTCATGTCTGTGCACCTAATAAACCAGGAGGCTCATACAATTCACGATGCCCCCTACCTACGCTAGGGTGGTGGCATTATTTATCATCTCTGGTCTTAACATAAAAAGGGGGAATCTGGAGCTGGAGAATGTCCATTATCCTATACCAGGGTTAAATGTAAAGAGTGTATCCTCTATCAAGAGCTTGATGCAAAGGCTGGGGTGAAGTTACACGACAACTCTCTTCACCACACAAGCAACCCACTTCAACACAACTGTGGAAGACCAAAGGATATACCTAGGTTCAGATATAATCATCACCCAGCACCACCTGAACGTGTTATTCAGAGATACAGGAAGTAATAAAGGTTATATATACATATATTTATCTTAGTAACCTGAGGGTTAAAGATTTGGAATACAATAGCTCTTCTCAAAAGAGGTTCACACATAAAAAAGTGAAGAAAATGGGCAGTCGTGCTACATAAAAAATGCTTAAAATGGAGCTGGGAACAGAGGGTGGTTTCTTCAGCTCCTTCTACAGGGTTCCTCTCTTTGATAACAACTGACGACCTGCTGATCCATGATTTACCTTTTGTTTTTGGCAGCAGAGAGTGTGGTAAATGAGGGAATAGGGTATGATGGTCAAAGGCAGGAAGAGTGAGCAATGGTCCTCAAACCAAAGAGTCCCCTATCTGTAGGTCTACCCTTGAGTCTGAGCTCAAGCTCTTGGGCGGACACACAGAGACCCAGTAGTGAGTGGTTTGCATTCTGAGGTATGAGGATCCCTGGTAAAGTCAGCAGCACCTGGTTTTTGGAAACCAGCCCACAAGATAAGAACACTGCAAACAAGCTTGTTACTAATACTGCATTTAACTACTGTCCAAAAGAGAAAAAATCCCCACTATATTGGGAAGTTCTAAGCTTTCATATAAAGTGGTCTAAATAATCTCTTCATTTTGTTGTTAGGATTTCTTAGGCAAATTCCATTCAATGATCATTTCTCTTATTAAAGGCACTTTTGATGACAAGATCGGAAAAGACTAAATTTTTCGTTTGCTTGTTTTTGGTACTGGGGATTGAACCCAGGGGTTCTCAACCACACTGAGTTACATCCCCAGCCCTTTTTATTTTTGATTTTGAGACAGGAGTCTCACTAAGTTGCTGAGGCTGGCTTTGAACTTGTGATCCTCTTACCTTGGCCTCCCAAGTACCTGGGATTACATGTGTTTGCCACCATGCCAGCAAGGAGTGAATTTTAACTGCAGTGATATCAAGATTAATTTCTGGGGAAGAGGAGCTGCATGGAGCCCTTACAGTGATTTCAACAGGCAAATACTTGTGTTGTGAGCATTTCAACAGAGGCTCACCCAGAAAAAACTGTATGCCCTGAACACACTTGTATTCTTCCTTGAGTTTTCCAGCTGTTTGTAGCTGGAAACTGCTCTATAAAAAGCTAGAAATAACTCTGAAGAGATCACACTCATTACTTGCTTGATTTTCAAGACACTGGCCCTAACTTCCCATCACAGCTGTGCTTGAAAAAATTAGCAAACAGCTAGTTCTACAGGAGGAAAAAAAAGAATGAAGTCAAGTTGAGCCAAGCTTTCTTAGAGCACAGGGATTGTCCCTGACCAGATCATGGCAGGACCAGTTGCTGGACCCATAGCAACTGAATGAATGCAATATGAAATGTCAGACTTTTCATAGACAAGATTAAGTGTTATTTCTCTAAATATAAATTGCGGAGCACATATTTTCCTTTCTTCTCTCAGCATTTCTTATTGATCTCAGGCTTAAAATATTAGTTAAGTGAGAATTATAAAAATTATGATAAGGGAATAAGAGTAAAGGGCTAATTTTTGCCTACAAGTGTGGGTTGAGGATCTTGATCCTTCATATCATACTCCCAACTAGAGAACAAATACAAAAATAAACACACCATGTTATACATCATACAAAGTGTAAATCTACAAACGCAAGTATACTAATTAGAGTTGTTCCTCAGAAGCACAGTTCCCTCCAGTCCCTTAGAGAGGAGGAGGAATGGGGATGGGATGGTTTTCATTATTTCATTTGCCTTTTCATGTCTTAAAGAGTTTGTAATAACAGTCTCAGTAGCGCAAACAATTTCATGTGAAACCAAAAGCAGTAAAAATAAATTACTTTTGAAGAAACGCAGGTTCCTTTGTCTGCAGCTCAGAATTCATCATGTCGTACTAAGGCCTCCCCAAAATCTGTGGCCTGGCTGCCCACAAACAAATCATACTTGTCAACAATCTCCTCCTTGGTAAGCTTGCCATCCTGTAATCAGAGACAGAGAGTTGAAGAAGAATTTGTCTCCTATTCCAAATTCGGAAATATTGCTAGAGAACAATGGGTTGATCAGGATTAAGACTAATCTTCACTTAAGTGAACTCAAATCACAATCCCCTGCCCTTCCTCCACTCACACAAAGGGGGAGAAAATAACAATGAATATCCTTCTCATAAGCTGGGGGACTAGAGCAGTTGCTCAGTGGTTGGAGTGCTTGCCTGGCATGTGTGAGGACCCAGGTTCAATCCCCAGCACCACATATACACTAAGAGTCAGAGAAACGGGATAGATGAAAAATAAACAAACAAACAAATAAATAAATTCTCTCAGAGATCTCTCCCTCTCTCTTAAAAAAAAAAAAAAAAAGTGGGAGTGGTGGCACATGCCTGTAATCCCAGTAGCTCAGGAGGCTAAGGCAGAAAGATTACAAGTTCAAAGCCAGCCTCAGCAATTTAGCAAGGTGCTCAGGAACTTAGCAAGACCCTATCTCAAAATAAAATGTGGGAATGTGGCTCAGTGGAAAGTGCCCCTGGGTTCAATCCTTGGTACAAAAAAGTTAAGTGAAAGCCTGGACATTATATTGCTCAACAATTTCATGACAGAGATATATGTTTATTTCTTGAGGAACAATCTCTCTCTTTAGAGCAAAACATGGGACATCTGCTAGATACGAGCAAGAGATGGTCAGTAACAACTGGGCAAAATCTTCAATGTGAATCAATCAAGCTGATGTTTAAGAGGAACAATAAAATCTGCCAGTATCAAGTTTAGTCTGCACCTAACCTCCATCCTAACCTCCAACCAGATTAGACACACCCAAACATACATCTCAAACAGCACTGAGATTCCCAAGGGATAACTGCTCACATTTCCTTTTCTTACTTTAGTCAAGGACAGGGCAGTAGGCAATTGAAGTGACTGAACAAGAATTCAAAACAAATCAACCTTAAGTTCTAAAATAAGATTCTGCATATGAAACGAAGATTAGCCTAGATAACACAATGTTCGAAATAATAAAAACCCCCATCTTTAGACTGACTTTCAGTTTATTCTAACCACAGTACTCAAATTTCTGACAAAGGTGACAGGGTTTACTGAGAACACTGAGGCAGAGAAAGCTAGGCAGTCAGTGCAGGTAGAATGTTGCAGGTCAATAAGGAGAAAATTAACTGATGGTCATTTTTCCTGAGAGGGCAAAGAGCATTCCACTGCCCTAAGTAAGCAGAGGTGCATATCAGCCTCACATCCCCCTTCGCTAACAATGGTGATCCAGACAGCAACTCCCCTCTGCTAATAAAGATGCTTATGGCCCAGGATCAAAGACTCAGTCAGACCAGAATTTTGCACTCCAGCTCCTAGGCACGGAGGAAGGAAGGCAATGATTAACTAAAGTGGGAGAATCTTGATTCTGTATGGAAGATGAGCCAGACCTCCCTTCGAGTTATTGGCTCCGAGACTCCCTTCTCCTGGAGAAGTCTTTTCTTTCTATCCTCTTAAATACACTGTTTGCTCTGCTTGCCTTGGTGTCCCTCAGTTTCATTCTTCAACTCTGAGAGGACATGAACCCAACATCCACAAAACTGGCATCAACACTACTTGTAATGAACTGAATGTCTCAGATAACTGGTCAAGGACAATTTTAACAGATTCCAAAGAAAAGCTGACTTATAACCTTCTACAAAAGACCTACTTTTTAAAAAGTACGTTTTTTAAAATAACTTTTTTAAAGAGAGAGGGACAGTGAGAGAGAGAAAGAGAGAATCAACTTTATTTAGTTTTTTATCTAGTCTTCATTGCTCTGATACTTAGTTGTGTATGTGGTGCTGGGGATTGAACCAGGGTTCTCGCACATGCCAGGCAAGTGCCAAAACTGCTGAGCCACGGCTCCAGTCTGAAAGTACATTTGATTAAAGAAATTACCAGCTTTGAGCTGGAAGAACAAGTCTGTAATAGGCTTAAAAAAAAGAAGAAGAAGAAGAAAGAAAGAGAAAGAAAGGAAGGAAGGAAGGAAGGAGAAGGAGTAGGAGGAGGAAGAAGGAAGAGGGAAGAAAGAAGAAGAAAGAAGAAGGAGGAAGAAGAAAGAGGAAGAAGAAGAGGAGGAAGAAGGAAGAAGGAGGAAGAAGGAAGGATCAAAACCAAAAAGAAGGGGGTGGGGGAGAAAATCTCCCAAGGATCCAAAGATAACGGATGATGTACGCTGTACATAAAGGCTCTTTTCAGCAGTCTAGGTTCCTCCAATGCTATGAACACTGAGCACAGACTACTAAAGTGAGACCAGAAAGAAAGTGGTGCCCTGAAAGTTTTTAATTGCCAAATTTAAATCCTTGGCTGACTTAAAAGCTCCATGTATTTTGATAAATTGTTTTTTAGGCAATTCCTTAGGAACAGACTTCTGATTACTGCTAGACTACACTGGCCCATCCAAACTTACCTTGTTTTGGTCTGACTCATAGACTAGGTGCCTAGCTTCTGCCTCTGCATGGTCATAGTCTGAAGGGAGTATCCAGTCTTTGGTTTCTTCCTTGTCCATCTTCCCATCACGGTTCTTATCTCGAAACTCAACAAACTGTTCTCTCTCTGTCTTCACCCATTCTGGCTCATCTGCATTTCCATCATGGCTGTACATGTCACCTGTGTGCACAGAAATACATACAAAAGAAGAGTTTGTCTTTTCCCACTGACTGCCTCATGCTAATCTTTTCTAATGCTTTGTTATCTGTTTTCAACCTGATAGCCATTTCCATGGATACTTCAGGCCAGAGGTCTTAGAAAGCGGCCTATCTTCCTGAAGTTTAATTACTGATCTTGCAATAAGGCTATTTCCAGCTATTGATTTGGAGTAACATGAACACAAAGAGAATCTGTATTACCTTAAAAAATATAGAAATAAGAGGAGTTGACCGGCACCATGACAGATGGACTAGTTGTTCCCTACACTTCATTTAGACCCATGATAGCTACTTAAATTGGACCACTAGTTTAAAAAGTGCAGTTTCAAAATCTCAGGGAAACAGGAAATGTTATGAGCCCAAACTGTCTACTAATTCCTACAAGTGATCCTCCATCAGGGCAAACAGGAACACTATATCAAGCAGTACACTGCAAAGGAATGGTTAGGAGAGAATCAAATTTCAGACCCTCAACTTATAGTTTTTCCTAAAATAATAATCTGCATAAAAATGTAGCTCTGGCCAAAGCTTCTTTCCTATCTCCCCTTTCACAATCATCCTTTTCCCACTATATAGAAGAAAGGCAGATTCTGAGTCTCGGATATTGTAAAACTTACTAGAGTATAAAAAGCTGTATGATGATGAAAAAAAAAATCACTGAAACATTAGTGCTGGGGCTGGAGTGGTGGCTCAGCGGTTACAGTGCTTGCCTTGCTTGCACAGACAGGATCAGGGGTTCGAACCCCAGCACCACATACACAACGAAGTGTAGGAGCAATGAAAGCCACATGAAAAACAAAATAAAACTGATTCTTTCTCTCACTGTCCCTCTCTCTTAAAAAAAAAAAAAAAGAGAAAAACATTATTGTTGGCCTGGAGAAAGGAGATGTTTGAAAAAAATGGGTAAGAAATGCTTTCACATGTCAAAAGCAAGTCTCAGCTTAAGAATAACTGAAAAAGGGGGTCTCATTAAAAATAATAAAATAAAAATCACCCTGTCATGTGATTTTAATAATATAACTCAAAAGGCATTCCAAAAACTAAGTGACACTGCTATAACAATCTTCAATTCCCATAAAAACAAGATTTCTATTTCCTCTAAAAAAATGAAAATTAGGAGTCACCAAGTATTGAATTATTTTACTTTAATGAGAAGTAACTGTCATCCATGAATACAAAACTACTTGGAAAAAAATGCAGCAGAGATACATTTTTGTTTCATATGAACATGTTTGCAGTAAATGTTACTTTGTCTATTAATTACTAATAGTAAATAAACCTGGAAAACACTTAAAAGAATTGTTAATTCCTTTATGTTTTTAGGACAAAACCATTTCTTGTCTGTCCTGTCACTGATTAGTGGGGGAAATGTCCCCAAACCCCTACAAAATTAAAAAATGTGTAATCAAGCAATGATCACACTGTTGCTAACCAAACACTGCCATTTAAAATATATATAGTGCCAAAGAACTACTTCCCTTTTAATTGTTGTTAAATGCAAACATAGCAGCTAACATTTATTGAGTGTTTACAGTACTCTAGGCATCATGATAAACATTCTACTTATATAATCACTTCATCTATCTGCCCCCACCCCCTTTTTTCTTAAAGACAGGAAGACAGAGAGACAGAATCAATTTTATTTATCTTTTTTTAATCTGGCCTTTGTTTCTCCAACCCTTAGTTGTGTATGTGGTGCAGGGGTTTGAACTTGGGTCCTAGTGCATGCCAGGCAAGCACGCCAACCACTGAACAACCACTCCAGCCCCTCTCCCTCATTTCTCCCCCCTGAATTATTTTAAGACAAATCCTAGGTATCCCCTCATGCTTGTGTATTTTAGAATACAACTGTCATGTTTTATAAAATAAATTCCTTGAGATCATCTAATGTCTAGTTCCTAATTTGAGCTCCCTGATTCTCTTTTAAAGTTGGTTTGTTGGGGCTGGAGCAGTGGCTCAGCGGTTTCAGTGCTTGCCTGGCAAGCACAAGGACGCGGGTTCAAACCCCAGCACCACGTACACAACTAAGTGTTAGAGCAACAAAGGCCATGTGAAAAACTAAATAAAGTTGTTTCTCTCTTTCTCTGTTTCTCTCACTGTCCCTTTCTCTTTTAAAAAATAAAATAAAGTTGGTTTGTTGAAGCTGGGCATGGTGCACGCCTATAATCCCAGCAACTCAGGAAGTTGAGGCAGGAGGATTCCAAGTTCAAGGCCAGTCTCAGCAATTTAGTGAAACTCTGTCTCAAAATACAACATAAAAAGGGCTGGGGATGTGGTTCAGTGGTTATGTGCTCCTGAGTTCACTCCCCAGGTTACCACTACCCTCCCAGCAAAAAAAGTTGGATTTTACAAATTATTCATATTAACAATGGTGGGTAGGAAGTAGCTATGATATTTATTTTTAATTTATTAAATTTTATTTTTTGTATTTAAACTTCAGAGCTTTACTTCAGAATTAAGATATTTTATGATCTCAACATTTACAACCAACAGAGTTTACCCTTTACAACTAAAGTTTTAATGAATTATTTTAGATGCCAATTTTAAAACATGCAAGAGAATGCTGTTTGCTAAAATTCTTTTGGAATTAATTAAGAAAACAAGTCTGAAGACTCCTGAGTAATACTATACCTAATTAAATGCACCTACATCTCATGTAATGCATGGGAGCACACCTAGTAGAAGTCTAACTAGTTTCTAGCAGCTCTAAATGATCAGTTAGTACAGTTATTTTCCAGAACCTGAGGATCAAGAGCAAAATTACTCCTTGTCTTTATCTCAGGAAGTTCTTTAGAATTTCCAACTTGCCAATTTCTCCAGGATATAATACATATAGAAAATGTATTTAAATATGGGCCTCAAGCCAGGCCCTTGTACCAGCTACCCAAGGGTCAAGAAGGTTTGTTCGTAGTACATAGACTGGAAAGTATATAGTTTGCATAGAAGCTAGAAAATACAAAATAAGATGAGAGCATTTTAAGGCTAGATGAGTGAAGGCATTCAAAAGATATCATTTGAATTTCTACTTAAAAAAGATTCAATCCATTGGAATTAAGGAATTATCAATTTTTTGATTGAGATTATCTTTAAAAAGTTTTTAGAAATACACATTTGGGGCTGAAGCAGCGGCTCAGCGGTTACAGTGCTTGCCTGGCATGCGTGAGGACGTGGGCTTGAACCCCAGAACCACGTACTCATCGAAGTGTGGAGTAACGAAAACATGAAAAATTAAATAAAATTGATTCTCTTTCTCTCTCTCTCTCACTGTCCCTACTTATAAAAAAAAAAAAAAGAAAAAAATACACATTTATCTTAGAGATACAAAACCAAATGTTTAGAAATGAAATGAGTTGTTGATTAACTTCAAAATAAGAGAGGAAGAAGTGGAAGTGAGTGCGAAAGGATCATTGAGGGTTGATGGTTGTTGAGGCACAGGAACACCAAGGTCATTATATTCTTTTAATTTTAATTTTGTATATGTTTATAATCCTCTATAATAAATTTTAAAAAATATAAAGAATTAAACAGTATAACTCTGGAGACCTCTTATTAATGCTACATGTACAAGGCAAAGAACTTTTCTAGTTTCTGATCTCTTTTCTCAACAGGCTAGAAACTGGTACCTCCCTGCAAACTGTAAATTGTATTGGGGAGAATTTAAGGTTTACAGAGCCTAGCATGCCAGGTGTACAAGTATATCTCCATTAGTTACTGACTTGCAAAAGGAAGCTAGAAACCGACATGTGCACATACACACACTTGATATAATCCCTCTGCTCTTGAATCTGCATGATGCAAAAGACAGAAGCATCTCTTATTTGGCCTCAATGTTTGGCAACTGGTGGTACTTACTGGTGATAAACCTTAATTTCGCTCCTTTGGAGTTTAAAGTGAGTTCCTTAGGCTTAACAATGGTGATAAAATGGCAAAAAAACGAGAGAGAGAGAGAGAAGAAAAGTAGAAAATCCTATAAATGTCAATCTGGGCTCAGAAAACACTCCAGCAATTTTATATATGGTCCTGATGAACTCCAATTAAAAACATCTTTTTTCTATTTTCTATTGCTCATCCATCATTCTCTATCATGTATGATTAGGCAATACACAAATAAAGAAGTGACTGTTCATTGTAGTTTAATGATAGGTGACAGAGATAGCCTTAAGTCTCGCTTTCAGGGTTAGGAGGGCTGTAAGTTCAAAGCCAGTCTTAGCAATTCAGTGATGCTCTAAAAGACTTAGTGAGACTCTGTGTCCAAAAAAAAAAAAAAAAAAAAGTCTGTGGATGTGGTTCAGTGGTTAAGCAACCCTGGGTTTAATTCCTAGTTAAAAAAAAAAAAGCAGGGGGGGCGGGCCGGCAATAGCAAATGAACAGATTAGATAACTCGACCCAGAAATCTACACATCTTCAGTGAAAAGATTTTTTTTTTTGTTTTTTTGGTGCTGAGGACTGAACCCTGGGCCTTGCACATGCCATGCAAGTGCTCTACCACTGAGTTACATCCCCCATTCCCAAAGTCAAATTATTTTTGATAAAGGTGCCAGAAACATACATTGCAGAAAGAACAGCCTCTTTAATAAATGTTGCTGGAGAAAGTGGATATCCATACTTAGAAGACTGAAACTTGACCCTATCTCTCACCACATACAACAATAACTCAACATGGATCAAAGACGTAATTGTAAAACCTGAAACTATAAAATTATTAGAAGAAAACATGAAGAAAATGCTTTAAGACATCAGTATAGGCAATGATATTCTGAATAAGACCCCAAAACAACAAAGGTAAAAGCAGACAAATGGGATTATATCAAACTAAGAAGCTTTAGTACAGCAAAGGAAACAACAGGGTGAAGAGACAGCTAGCAGAATGGGAAAAAATATCTGCAACTATTCATTGATAACAGATTAATATTCAGAATATATAAGAAACTCAAGAGCCAAAAAATTCCCAAATAATCTGATTAAACTATGGGTAAATGATCTGAACAGACATTTCTCAGAAGACATATGAATGGCCAACAGAGAGAGAGAGAGAGAGAAAAAATAAAAAGCTCAACATCACTAATGATTGGGGAAATGCAAATCAAAATCATGAGGTACCACCTTTACCCTAGTTAAAATGGCTATCAAAAAATAAATAACAAATACAGGAAAGGATACAGAGAAAGGGGACCTCTTATAGACTGTGAACAAGAATGTAAATTAGCATAGTCATTATAGAAAACAATACAGAGGTCCTCAAAAAACAAAATTCAGAAGCCAGACTCAGCAACTGAGCCAGGCCCTAAGCAAACTGGCGAAACTCTGACTCATAAAAAAGTGGGTGGCTCACTGGTTACGAAGCTGCCTGGTGTGCACAAAGATGTGAGTTTGAACCCCAGCACCACGTACACAATGGAGTGTCGGAGCAACAAAAGCCACATAAAAAGCTAAATAAAATCGATTCTCTCTTTAAAAATTTTTTTTAAAAATTTGAAAAGGACTAGGGATGTGGCTCAGTGGTTCCAGTTCAATCACTCCTATTCTCTCAAAAAAAGACAAACATAAATAAAGATACATATGATCCAGTTATTCCACTACTGGTTCTATTTCCAAAGGAAATGAAATCAAAGAGACACCTGAGGGCTGGGGTTGAAGCTCAGTGGTACAGCACTTGCCTAGCACATGTGAGGCACTGGTTTCGATCCTTAGCAGCACATAACAATAAAGGTTAAAAAAAAAAAAAAAAGACAACCACATCCCCATATTTATTGTAGCACTATTCACAATAGCCAAAATAGGCAATCAACTGTGGTGTTCACTGATGGCTGAATGGATAAAGAAAATGTGGTGAACAAATACACACAATGCAAAGTTTTTTGGCCAAAAAAATAATGGATTTATCTCATTTCCAGCAACATAGGCAGAATTGGAGGACATTTATGTTACGTGAAATAAGTCAGGCATGAGAAGAGAAAAATAGCATGTTCTCTTTCAAAGAAGGAAGTTAAAGAAATTGATTTCATAGAAGAAAACAGTGATTACTAGAGGCTAGAAAGGATGTTGGGGGGCAGAGGTAAAGGGAAGTGGGATAATGGACACCAAAAAGACAAGTTAGGGGAAATAACTTATAGTGTACTATAGTACTAGAAGTTAACTATAGCTTATAACAAATTACTAATTTTTTTAACTTTTTTTTCTCCCAAAAGAGAGGGACAGAGAGAGAGAAAAAAGAATCATTTTATTTAGTTTTTCACGTGGCTGTCATTGCTTGCATGTGGTACTGGGGCCTAAACCCACATACTCGTGCATGCCAGGCAAGCGCCGTAACAGCTGAACCACCCCTCCAGCTCCTTTATTAAATATTTTTAAAGAGGAAGAAGAAAGCATTCAAAAGCTCCCAAAACAAAGAAATGTAAATGTTTAAGGAAAGGCTAACTACACTAATTTGCTCATTATAGCTTGTATACATGTGTTGTCATATCATACCTCAATAATCATTACGTGTAAATTAAAAACAAAAAGGATGTGGGGATGTAGCTCACTGGTACAGAGGGTGCTTGCTTGGCCTGGGTGAGGCCCTGGGTTCAATTCAAAGTACCACAAAAAATAAACAAAAAAAGGAAAAAAAAAATGTTAAGTAGAAAATATGTTTGAAAACAGGATGACATTTGTAACAAAGATATTCAGTAATTGTGAAAAGTTTATTCAACTACTTGGTAAGAAAAGCATCTCTTTTTTATTTTTTTTTTTAAAGCCATGGGAAAATCTTCAAATCATTCTGACAATAAAAACAGAGCTTTATTTGGGAGAAATGAGCTCCAATGATGTTGCATCCTGCCCCCAAATTGATAATCAAAAAAGAAAATGAAAACAGAAAACCAAAACAGAAAAATAACCCTAAGAAGGAAAATAGAGCACCAGAAAACACGAATGCAACCATAGTGAAAAGAGGACTGATCTCTCTAATAACCAGTTCTTTTAATCTACTCCCCAGTTCCTCTTTCTGGGTTTCTGAATGCCTCTCCAGGCCCCTGTGGCTATTTACCATCAATTCCACAGGGCATCCAGGATACATTATTATTTGTGCTGCATGGGATTGTAGGCACTAATCAAATGTAACTGTCAAGTCCTTGAAATGTGGCTGGTCTAAATAAGATGTGCTATATGTAAGTGTAAAAAAAAAAAAAAAAAAACAAAAAAACAAAAAACTCAATAATTTTATACTGATAATAAAGGGAAATTATAGTATTTTGAAATAAGGAAAAACTAAAATGCATTCTTGAATTAATCTCATCTGGTTTTTATTTTTCTTAAAGTGGCTATGAAAAAATTAAAATTACATTTGTGGGTTGTATTTCCATTTGATTGAATATTTATTCATCATACTGGTACGGTTTAATGAACTGTTAAAAGCTGACCTATGGGGCAAACTGTTTCTATGGTGATTATATCTTCAAGTGTCTTAGCTTTTTCTAAGGACAAAAACACTCAAAAAAGAGACTTACCGATATACTCTTCTAGATCAATGAAACCATCTGCATTCTTATCTATATCCTCCATTGTTTCCTAAACAGAAAAGAACAAGAATGAATGAATGAATTCGACAGAACAGTGTATTTGTATGCTTAAAACCACAGAAAAGTGATGTTTTTCTACCTGGAAAATGGTAAAATACTAGTGTCTCACTGAGTTACATCCCCAGTCCTTTTTCTTATTTTTATTTTTATTTTTAAAGAAGAGGGAGGGACAGTGAGAGAAAGAGTGAGAAAGAGAGAATCAATTTTAGTTTTCACGTGGCTTTCACTGCTCTGACACTTTGTTGTGTACATGATGCTGGGGTTCGAATCCGCATCCTCATGCATGCCAGGCCAGCGTGGTAACTGAACCATGGCTCCAGCACCCCCCTTTTTTAAATTTTTAATTTTGAGATGGGGATCTCGCTAAGTTGCCAAGGGTCTTGCTAAATTGCTAAGGCTGCCCTCCAACTTGTCATCCCCCTGCCTCAGCCTCACCAATCACTTGGATTACAATTACAAGCGCATGCCACTAAGCCTGGCGAACTGTTGTCAATTTCTTAATCTTTAACCTAAAATAACTGTAAGTCTTCTTGGAGGAACACTGCTTAATGATGGTAGCCCTAGCCATGATAATAGGAGATGTAATTATAATAATAGGAGACCGGTAATTATATCTATAGCTATACAGTCTATGTTATTAGTAACTGAACTCTGTAAGAATTCTTCAGTATCATTGATAGTGAATATTTTACTTTATTAGTACTGGGGATTGAATCAGAACCCAGGGTAATTAACTATGAACTACATCCCCAGCCTTTATTTTTTATTTTGAGACAGAGTCTTGCTAAGTTCTTAGGGCCATGCTAAATTGCTGAGGCTAGCTTTGAACTTGCAATCTCCTGCCTCAGCTTCCTGAACCGCCAGGATTACAGAGATGTACCACTGTGCCTGGCAGATCACAGGATATTTTTAAAAAACAGATTTCCTGGGGCTGGGGTGGTGGCTCAGCATTTGGAGCACCTGCCTGGCATGCATAAGGACCCAGGTTCAAACCCCAGCACTACATTCACAACTAAGTGTCAGAGAAACAAAAATCAGATGAATAAAGTTGATTCTTTCTCTCAAGGAAAAAGGTAATTTCCTTCCATTCTTTCTTTACGGAGCTACCAATGAAACAGCAAAATACATCATCTGATATCAAGGATCATGCCAAACAGAAAGCCTAAGACATTTATAAAAAATCATGATAAAGCTGGGCATAGTGGTACTTGACTGTAATCCTGCTACTCAGGAGGCCAAGGCAGGAGGATCACAAGTACAAGGCCAGTGTGGGCAACTGAGCAAACCCTGTCTCAAAATAAAAAATTAAAAGGGCTGGGAATATAGTTCAGTGTGAAGAATACCTGGGTTCAGCCCCCAGTATTGATGGATGGACAGATAGATGGAAGGAAGGAGGCAGGCAGTGATAGCACTTGGACTCGATCTGGCCAGTACTTGAATAACAAGTCATTCTTCCAAACATACAGGAAAAGCTAAAAAGGAGAGACAGCGTAAACAACTGAAAGAAAAATTGAGCTCCTGTTCAGAACTCAATCTCACCCACCTGCACTACTATGTCTTTCATATAGTCGTATTCCTCAGGATGCAGGAAAGCTGTGAACTCTTCCTTCGTGGCAATGAGGTCTCCATCCTTGTCAGCCATCTTAAACCTCCGCTCATCTCTAACCATCATCTGCTTATAATTAAATCCATCATCAGGGTCTGGATCATCTGGAAGAAAACAAAATTTTAGGTCAAATATGGAAAGAAAACACAAAAAGGTATAACATGGGGAATCAATTTTCAAAACAAAAGCAAGCAACGAAGAAATAATTCTTGATTACACAGGCAGCAGTACAGAGATTCAATTTTGGACATCTTGCCCCTTACCCAGCTAAAGCTCCAGTAATCAATCATGCTGACTCAGTCAGGTTCAAATTGAATGTAAATGTTTGCCATTCAACACGGAACTCTGGCTCCTGGATTACTGAACTCAACTTGTAATGATTCACTGTTATTGGCATTAAGGCTTGAATTCCCTAGTAGATATAATGAGAGGCAGTAGTGGCTCTAATGCCAAACTGTCTGAGTTTGAACTCTACCATTTCTAGCTGTGTGTCCTTGGGCAAATAATTTAACTAGGTCTCAGTCTCTTCATTTATAAGCTGAGGATAATAACGGTGCCCGTCTTATAGGGCTGTAATGCGGTTTAAGTGAGAAACAACAACAAAACTAAGCCAAGCACTTAAGAACAACGCTTGGCATATAGCTGGCATTCAATGTAAGCTATTGCTGTTTTTATTAAACATTAAGAAGCTAGATATCAAAGACCTTCTGTTTCATTTTAAAGACACGTGGATTTAAGCAACAGAACACTGCTTTTTTAAGAGGTCATCCCTCCCTCCCCTGGGGCCAACCAACCCAAAAATCTACAAAGAGTTTACATGTGGCTGTTCATCTTCCATTTATACAAAAGTCTAGAAAATACAAACTAGAGTTACAGATAGTAGGTCAGTTGTTGCTTAGAGGCAGGGGCATAGGGAAGGTGAGACATGAGGAAATTTTGGGTGGGGGTGATAGATACGCTCATTATATTGATTGTAGTGAAGTTTTCATTGGTGTATACGTATGTTAAAGCTCATTAATTATGCATTTAAATATGCATAGTTTACCGAATGTCAATTATATCTGGATAAAGCTGTTATTTAAAAAACATTAGATTACAACCAAACTGAATTTAGACCTTTATATCTATCATATATATATATATATATATCATAACACCTGTTATGATGTTGACTGCATAAACAGCAGTTAAAAAGATTCCATATAAGAATCTAGAAAAATAAAATTTAACTGTTATTATGTAAATCAAATGCGGTAACAGATATGAAGATACTTTGAAATGACACCACATTAAAGGTAAGAAATTATTGTTCCTGCACAAGATAGGGTACTATTTTTCTAAAAAGACACACAGGGCCCTCTTTAAGAGTAAGACTACAGCACTGACCTCTGATAATATAGTTCAATCTTCCCATATTTTAGGTACAGTTTAAAAAACAAAACCAAAAACTGCTCTACTTTGAGAGCTCAGGAGCTTGAAGCTTCTTTCTTTGTTCAGTGTCAAAAATACAGGGAGACAGCTTATTGCCTCATAAGGCTTTGGGACTCTACACATATGTATACCAAAAGCCATAATGGCCAGGAGATGGAGAATTCAAGGAAAATACTACCTTTCTCAGACACTAAGTCATCTCTTCTAAACAAATACCAAATTTCAGTACCAACTATGTGACAGAAAATAACAGAAAAAGTCACCTTATGCTTTCAGATTAGATTCTTAGCTACCAGACCTTGGGGTAAAACATGGTAACTAGAATTAAGTAACCTAATAGTATGTACACATAAAATGGAAAAAGATGCAATGCTTTATTTTTAATTATGAAATTTATATACCTATAGCCTTGCTTGGAGTGCTACACTTATCCAGAGCACCAGTTTATGGCCCTTGCTGGCCTATATACAGCCTCTGGTTGGCTCTTAATCTAGTTTTGGTATAGGCAGGGAGATTTTAGAGTTCAGTATTTTATTTGTAGTAGAGAAAGAATTAACATTTCCTTTGTGAAGAGTGAATTCATTGAGACAGATTTTAGCGAAGAGTTAAGATTATTTATACCTGAACTCAAAATTGAATCAAGAACACATTTTCATAAAAACTCCCCAGCACTTCTCTAATCCAACTCATTATCCCCTGAGGGTTGTCCACCCGTAGGCCTCCTGGGAAAGATGCCTTATAAAGACATTGCTTCTCCAGTCAGTGCTTCAGCTTGTGCATAGTCTCAGGCAGTAGAAATACCCATTACGTTGAATCATCTGCCCTATGAGGCAACAGAATTCTCAACAGATTTTTATGCACATAATCATACACAGTTGAAGCAGCATTCTGGGCAGCAAGTTAGTGTCCATGTCTGAGCTATGATTTATTAACGCACTATTTTGTTTAGATCACCAATAGCCTACCCTTTGCTTTATATTTATAATTCTGAAAAGTCAGGAGGGTGTTGGGTCTCAGCCAGAGAGCTAGAAACACAGGATGTCTCTCCATCTGTGCTGGCTTTTTAATATACATGTTCTTTATTGGGTGAATGATATGTTTGGTTCTTGGCTAAATGTCAAGCATTGAGAGAGAGATTGCCACTTTGGTCTTAGGAATGAGAACAAGCCCAAAACAGAAATAAAAGTCTCTTCACCAGAAATGCACGCACTCTTATAATTAACATGGACAGCTGGCTATCTTGTGGGAAAACAGATCTTTATATATACACTGTTAGTCAGTGGTGAAGAATGCATCCTTTAACCTAATTTGCCTAATTTCCAGGATAGAAATGCAAAATTCTTGTCGAAAATGGTAACCACGCACAAGAGAGGAATCTCACAAATAAAAACACTGTAGATCATCAACTCTCTAAGATCGCCACCCAGTATTCCAAAGCAGGCAAGTATAAAAGTGCCAAAGTCAAAGAAAACTGCTAATAGGTGGCCCGAATAAACAGAAAAGCTACCAAACCAATACAAAGCAAGAAAAGTAACACTGATTTATCTGCCTTGAAGCATTTGCAAAAGCAGGCTGATAAACTCATGTGCCAGAGAAAACAAATGGGAAATCTTTATTTCTAAACTTCAGTAAGCAGGCATACTGAAATAGTTAAATTTTATCAAGGAAAGCTATTTTATTTGAATTTTATTTTGTTAAGAATGACAGTTGTTTTCTTTCTCTTTTCCCCAGTGATAAAGGAATCTAATTTGGTTTGAATTTTGGTGGGACCATATCAAGAGACATCTTAAGATGTCTTGCTTTACACTGTTGGAAAAATATAGCCTTTTAAATGAGATCTACACCAAAAATTGTCTCTAGGAGGGATGACAGAAAGAAAAAGTGGTAAAAGATATTCACAATGCTAATGATGTAGAAGATGCCAGACTTCAGAAAATCAAAATTAAACAAATTTTAAAATATATAATATACAAATTTAAAATTAACAAAATGCAGGGGATCAGTTCAGCAGCAAACTATTTCTTTGAGTTGGCACAATTTCTTCCTTTCCTTTACTGCATGACCCATTTGTTTCTTTGACTCAAGACCATGGTCTCGGCCAGACTGACATCTTGCCCCTTACCCAGGTAAGTGCCATAAGTCACGTTTCTGTACTCATCCCAGGAGATTAAGCCGTCTTGATTCATATCAAATTCCTGCCACTGGTTTTCAACATTGTCATATATGTATTTCTTCTGGGCGTGTTTAATCCAGGCTTTCAGCTCCCCCTCCGTCACAAACCCATCTTTATCCGCGTCTATTTTATCTACAATCATTCTACAAGACAAAATAGTTACGTTTCAAGGTGCCAGCTCCACAAGGCTTTTTCCCCCAGATATTAGGGACCTACCTAAAACGTAGCCGTAGGTGGCATTTTTATACTCTTCCCAGGAAACGAGGCCGTCCTCATTGAGGTCATGCCCCTTCCACTGTCGCTCTACATCCTCGTAAATCCAGCGCTTTTGTGCAAATTTAATCCAGTCTTTGAGCTCATCCACAGTGACAAACCCGTCCTTGTCGCCATCTATTTTACTTACAATCTTTCTGTAGGAAATGTAGAGAAATCCACCAAGAGGTTAAAAGAACACAAGGCTTTTAATGTAGCCAGGTGTGTGCTGTGACCATAGCACAATGAAATTAAAAATTGTCTCCAAAACAAAACTCCCAGACAGGCAACTAATTTTTTTTCTCTTAAGTGGCTCATTCCTGCCTATAGTGAGCCATCTGAACATGGGAAACACAAGCCATGGCTGGTATGGTAAGACCAAAAGCAAATCCAGCCTATCTCTTTGGTTAGGTCTGAGCCTATGGTCAGAATTCAGGAGTGAATTCCATGCCCATTTGGGTTCTCACACTTTATATCCAACATGTAAATCTCTATATTTTACTTTACTGCATTTAAAGGAGACTCTCCATTTCTTAGTAAATAACCATAACTGCTGACAATGGTTTTCTAAAAATTCAAAATACGTAAATGAGACTTTAAAAAATGTAGATACTTTTAGAAAAAGATAATACTTTTGTTAAAAATAAAGAGATATCAAAAACTGTTCTGGAATAATTTATATTTCAAAGCAAGTTTATTTTTAAAATCAGGTATATAGGCAGGGGACACATTAAAAAAAAATGCCAGCAACTTTTATATACTATGCAGAGTTGCACATTTTTATATGTAACCCTGAAAACAGAGAATTCTAAGGAAATGCAGTAAGAATGTGCATCTCTGTTGAGACTGTTAATAAGCTGAGAGGGTTAGTATGAAGATTATAAAGCAAAACAACAAAGCTAATAAATCTACTTCACCTTTGTGAGCTTCCAGATTTGACATCTTAGTTTAGGGATTTAAAAACGTGTCTGTGATATGAAAATTCCTGTTTAAAGATGCAATCACACCTACTTAGGCTCAAAAATCTAAAAAAGTCATACAAATAAGCAGGCCAATTTTAAACAGAACTTTTTAATCAAAACTTTAAACAAGAGCTGGAGCAGTGGCTCAGCTGTTACGGTGTTTGCCTGACATGCGCGAAGACACGGGTTCAAACCCTAGCACCACGTACACAACAAAGTGTCAAAGCAATGAACGACACATGAAAAACTAAATAAAATTGATTCTCTCTCTCTCACTGTTCCTCTCTCTAAAAAAAAAAACAAAAACCAAAAAACTTTGAACAGATGCAAAATCTCAGTTTATTCCTATGCTCAACTGAAAAAGACTGTTCCTTGGTACTAAATAATGCATTTTCCCACTTTATTCATTTCATGAACGTAACATGGGAAAGTGATTAGAATCAAAGAATATTGGTGAACACAGTCTTATTTTGGTACTGATATGGCATTAGCTGTAATTGCTTATACATAAACCTTATAAACAAGTATTTTCCTTCAGAGAATATGTAATCTTGTAGTTTTAGCTCTAAAATGGTAATATAAAAGGTAAAGTATTAAGAAATCATTTCTTAAATACCCTCCTTTAAGTCTCATGGCTATAACGACAGAATTTTTTTACAACTTTACTTATTTTTTGCAGTAGTGGGGCTTGAACCCTGGGCCTTGCTAGGTTAAGTGCTGTACTGCTGCTCTAGCCAGCCCTTTTCAAATTTTACTTTGAGACAGGATCTCACTAAGTTGCCCAGGCTACCCTCAATTTGTGATCCTCTTGCCTCACCCTTCCCAGTAGCTGGGATTAAAGGCATGTGCCTAGCTTTTTTGCAACTTTAACCTGTAGAAACTAAACACTATTAACAGAAGAAAGTTATACCAGTACTGAAAATTTCTGCATTACCTATGATGGAATCCAATCTATGCTCAAATGGCATTGGCTACCAGCAGTTTCACTGCACTATTAGAAAAAAAGGGCAACGTATCAGAACTTCTCCTATCCCAAAATGATATTTTTAAACTACTAAAAACAGCTTGAAAAGTATTGCCCAGATTAAAAAAAAAGACACATGACTAAGATGGGCTTTTATTTAAAAAAAAAAAAAAAAAAAAGGCTGAATGGCATTCTATTCAGTGGAAATATCCAAAATGGTTTAAATCTAGGGGTTAGAAGATTTGTTTTTAGAAAGGTATAGATAGTAAATATTTCTTACTTTGTGAGATACATGTGTTCTGGCATGAACACACATGCATACACATGTACATGCCAACCTTCTAAAAAAAGCCATTCTTGTCTTGCTGTCCATCCTTCCTGTAGGCAGATATGAAAGTACTCTGGGCATATCACATTTAAGGCATGAAGCTCTTAATTCCGATCTTTAAAAGCTTATGTAGGGGCTGGAGCGGTGGCTTGGTGGTTACAGCACTTGCCCTGCATGCACAAGTACACAGGTTCAAACCCCAGCACCCACATACACAACTAAGCATCAGAGCAACGAAAGTCATGTGAAAAACTCAATAAAAAAAAAACTTGATTCTCTCTCTCACTGTCTTCCTCTCTTTAAAAAAAAAAAAAAAAAGCTTATGTAAATTTATGAAGCTAGTAAGATGCTGGAGAACCCTGTGGATGTAGTTATGATGCCACTAAATCAGCATTTATTCCAGGACAGACATAATGATAATGTACTTACTGGACCTCACATTATTACTCCTAAGAGGTAACACATCTCTACATTTCAAGTAGCATAAAGCTGACAGTTTAGTTTTCTTTTTTTTTTTTTTTTTAAGAATTTGGCCAATAGTTACATAAAGATGATAATATTTTAAAATTTCATCATGTAGTTTAAATATACCCATGTATGCACCTTTCTAAGGGAGAGTCCTTAGTTTTCTTTAGACTTCCAAAGGTTTGAACCTGAGATTCTCCCCCCAAATAATGAATTTCTCTAGTTCATTTCTGTAGCAAATACATCAAGAGTGAGAACTTTTTTAATATTAAGGTCCACCCCATCAAATCAACAAAAACCTTCATATGAAAATTAAGTATTCCTAATGCTTTGCGAGGAGAGGGAAAGTGATAATAATATACACTCAGGAAGAAAAAAAAACTCCTATTTGTCAAATCTTAATTAAGAAGAAAAAGGTACTGGTAATTAAATATTAAAATTGTTTAAAAATGTATCCTGCAGTCTTCAAAGTACTACTGAAGATTTTGAAAATTGTAGTAAATTTTTGCATCTATAGGCATAAACAATTTCCTCTTAATAACTGCTTGCCTTATAGACAGATGGAAATGCCACAGTAAATAAGTTAAAAAAAAAAAGTCACCTGGGATTTTTGGTTCCAACAGTATGTCATTAAATAAATAAGGGATATTTGTCACTATCCAAAATCTGGGAGAAGCAAACAGTACTCAGTTCACTCAAATTCTAATTAAAAACAGTCCACTCAGGGCTGGAGCAGTGGCTCAGTGGTTTCAGCGCTTGCTTGGCAAGCACGAGGACCCGGGTTCAAACCCCAGCACCACGTACGCAACTAAGTGTTGGAGCAATGAAGGCCATGTGAAAAACAAAATAAAGTTGTTTCTCTCTTTCTCTGTCTCTCTCACTGTCCCTCTCTCTAAAAAAAAAAAACAAAAAACAAAAAACAGTCCACTCATGTGTTGAACTTTGGATATTTACTGATGACAAAAAGGAACAATTTTTCCCCTACTGAAAACTGCTAGAGGAGCTGTTTCATTACCTGCAAACAGCCAGAACATCTACCTTAAATGACACCAAACCAAAGGGACCTCCATGATTTAAGAGTAATTCTGTAAAGAGACTTTTGCAGACTGAATGTGGGTTGGACATGTACAATATTAATAGGCATGACATAAAGACTGAGAACAGGCTCAAGCATCTCTATTTTCAGCCTGGAATGTTAGCACCATTATGAGATTAAAACTGAAAGTGAGTATGGTCTCTCAAAGTTAGAAAAAAGCAAGGTAACAGAAGACTTTTCAATATATAGCCTCTACATCTACTTTTTTCTTTGGTGGTACTGGGGATTGAACCCAGGGGTGCTATACCATACCCAATCCTTTTAATTTCGAGACAGGGTCTTGCTACTTTGCCCAGCGTGGCCTAAAACTTGCAATCCTCCAACCTGAACTTCCTAAAGCTGCTGCAATTATAGGAATGCACTGCTGTGCCCAGCTATATCTACCTTCAAATGTCTTCAGATAGTTGGTTCATTTTATGTAGCAAAATCTTTTCATTACTTCTGTTAATGCTGAAGAATAAAATATTGTACTGTTTAGTTAGTAGATAACACAAAGAATAAATTTATACTGACGCATCTCCCAAGCAAATTTTATAATATAATGTCTTATAATCATAGCACTACCCATGAAGGAAAATATTTTTGAAAATTGCTATGTGATTCAACTTGCCACACAAATCTCAAGTACAGTTCAGAAAGTTGCACAAACAGTACCCATTGAAGAGAAAATTTTTTTTTACAAAATTGATCTTTTAAAAGGAAGGCTTTAGAAAAGTCAAAGATATTCTCAGACCTCCTGTTAGAAATAATCAGCTGGGATTCTACTAGTAAAAAGCTATCTGGTCAGAGTTAGAGAACCTGACTATGGCCCAGCCATTACTGAAGTTCTGATAGTAAGACCACTACTTGCTATAATCTCTAAATTATAAGCTTTACAGAAAGTAATAGTCCAGGGGTACAGTCTGTAGTTCATTAGCACTTGAAGACTAGGCTTGGGCAATAATGAATAAATATGTGACAGTTTTCCAAAATTAAAACCAGCGGAGATGAGAAGGCCCATGTAATGTTCTGGGATCAAGATGCTACAGTTCAAGCTGGGTACTGTAGTACTTGGTGCTTTTATGTAAAAAAAAATTTTTTTTTTGCTTTATAGAATGATATACAAACTGTTATTCAATGGAGAAATGTAGGAAAGCAGGCACTTAATTAAATTTTAGTGGTAGCAATCCTGTGGTTAGCTTGAGAAGATAGAGTTCAGCACAACTTTAGTAGTGATTGAACCAGAAAAGAAAAAAAGAACTAGCTGATTTATAAAAAAAAAAATGGCATAACCCTATAGTCCCCTGAGAGCTGGCACCTTACCCAAGCCTTTCCTTGCTCTCTTCTGGTGTCAGTTGATCAAAGGTCTTCGCTTCTTCAGCACCCAAGAAGGCATCATGGTCATAATCAAAACTCTGAGCATCATTGTGAACTTTGTCGCTGAGCTGAGGCTCATGATGCACACGATCCTTCTTTTCTGTGGGCTTGCTCAAGGCAAAGGCTGTGCATAGGGACAAGCACATAAGGAACTGTCGCAGGTCCATGATAACCAGATCTTCAGGAAAACAAAAGACAGTTAATGCAGGAGGTGATATGCTTAACAATTAAACAAGAAAACATTCACATCCCTGTTAAATTTTTAATATGACATATGAGTCCATGTAAGTCATTTAAATTACCCAAATAAATATGGAAGAATATTGGAATCTCAAGATTATTATGGTGAGAAATTTTCACCAGTTTCCTTGATCCGACTATAGGTTGATAAGGAATTTATAGTTAAAAAATCCACTTTGTGAGTAATGTCTCTTTAAAAGACATCAAAATAAAACTTTAATCCTTTTGTCCAAGTTGATAAGTTAAGCCAAAGGACTGATTTAAATCCTGACTCCAAATCCTTTACTTTTTATACCATATGAGTGGTCTGGTCTTCAAACCTGGCTGGGTATTAGTCACCTAAGAAACATTTAAGTTAGTTTTCCCATTGATTTAGAATTTCTTCAACTGAATCCAGGCTCATATACCTTTAAATGCTTCTCACATGATTCTGATGACCATATAATTAGGAACCAGTGAAATATTCAGCAGTTTCCTTGTTCTATAACACCAAGTTTTCAGAGTCCAGGTTCAACCCTGAATCACGGTCAAAGACCAAACCATTCAGACGGTCCTGCCATAGATAAAAATTTCTTTATTCATCTGTGAAACTCTCCCAAGCATAAGAACCAACCTAAACACTATTCAAAGTATAGATTCCAAGGCCCTACTCCAGACCTTCTAACTACTGCTCTGCAGTCACAGGTGAATTTCATGCACAAATACAAAGTTGGAACACTTTACTGTCTGGAGAGGTTAAGGTAATAGAGGGAAAAAACTTAAAATTAAAAATCAAGGGGAAATATTTTCCTAGGCTTTCATTTTAAATTAATCTTTCATCAGAGGAACATGGACTCTGAATGCCCCTGCCCCCTGAGAGTTAAGTTTTTGCAATTTCATATCACCTCTTACTCATCTCCCATTATGCCTAATCCTGGTACCTGTGACTGACTTTATTTGGAAATAGGATTTTTGCAGATGTAATCAAGTTAAAATGAGGTCATACTGCTTTAGGGTGGGCTCTAATCCAAACATTGGTGTCCTTATAAGAAAGGGAAATTTGGACATAAACACACTGGATGAGAGTGCCATATTACGAACAGAAGAGACTGAAGTGATGCATCTACATGTCAGGGAATACCAAGAACTGCTGACAACCACCAGAAGCTAGAAATAGCTAAGGAAGGATCCTCCCCTAGAGCCTTCACAGAGTACGGTCCTGCCCACACCCATGATTTTGAACTTTTAGCCTCCAGAACTGAGGGACAATAAAACTGTGTTCTTTTAATTCACTTGGTTTCATGAGTAGTTGGGATTACAGGTGCAGACTACCACCATGATATTCAAAAATAATTGGAAACAAACTAAACCACAGAACTGGTAAAATACTAACTCTATATTATAGAAAAGTACAAGAGGTTAAAAAGAATGAAGTGGATCTATCTTCAGTGAAATATAACACATGCACAAAAATGGGGTGGAAGGATAAATACCCATGAGTAAATAGTGGTAACCTTTAGGCTCAAGGGAAAAAGACACAGGGATGCAGTGGGTTGGTGAGGTCAGTGTACAAGCGTACTTTAATGCATGTCTAATTTTTGTAAAATCTTTTAATTTAGACAATATTACAAAAAAAACTTTTCAATAGGCGGGAGGGGGAGAATGAAGGAAAAAATGCACATCTATTCTTAATACATAAGACAAATATTATTTTAAAAGTAAAACATGTCTCTCAAGGCAAATAATATTCCAGCTGACCCTTCAATAATTCAGCTCATCAGTCACATCAGTTGAACAATACAGAGAAAATCACTTAGTGGCTCTCTTAAATTCAACATCAAGCTGGGTGCAGTGGCACTCGCCTGTAATCCCAGCAGCTCAGAAGGCAGACTCAGAAAGATTGCAAATTCAAAGCCAGCCTCAGCTATTTAGCAAAACCCTAAGCAACTTTGTGAGACTCTATCTCAAAATAAAAATAAATAAATAAAAAGGGTAGGGATGTGGCTTAGTGCCTCTGGGTTCAATTCCTCATACTAAAAAATAATAATAAATAAACAGAAATTCAATATCAAAGTAAGTGTACCTTTAAGATAAAATGAAATTTCTACCTAAAACTACAAATAAATAGTTCTTTGGATGTATAAAATTTTAAGAAACAAGGAATAGGATATGTTGTTGATGTTGCATGATATGATCAAGCAATAGCTTCATCAAAAGCATACAGAAGCCAAGAAAAATCGAGAGTCACTGCAACAAGGAATTTTTCTTGTAACTATTAATAAAGGAACTTCACATTTAAGAAAATTTTATAAGTGTTTAATTGTATCCTCAGAAGAAAATACAGCATAATACCCTAGTAACTCTTAAAACGCTGAATATTACAATATGGATGAATACTTAAAAACATTTTCAGGGCCTGGAAAGGATAGAAACTGTACAAAGTTTTGAGACATGTAGCATCCAGAAATATAACAAACTGATTAATTTTATGATTTAGCAAGAAAACTACATTTATGTCTGAGACTTAATATTTTGATACAAAAATAAGAAGAATCCCACAGAGAGTAAAGATCTGGCTTATCATATATTCACTTTCCTTTCCTTCCACTCTCTGAAACTTCTTGTCCCCACTCCTCTACAGGCTCGTCCATTTCATCAATCAACATATTTCAAGACTGCACCACCTAAGATCATTCTTTCTCAGACTGTTATTCCATCACACCTGCTTTACTGTTCCTTCATGCACACAGGCGTCTACACTGCTGCTTCTGCTTCGTTAGCATCCACTCTCACCTAAAATCTGACATTCTATTTTATCTCTGATGAAACTACCTAAACAGGCTATTAAGGACCACCCGGCAGCAAGGCCAAAGGTCCTATTTTGTTTCACCTCTCTGCAGTAAGCAATGCAAAATCTGCACAATCTGCACTTTAAATAACTTTGAGCGGGGGGAGCTTTTGGGGCCACATATACCAACTCCTGGCTATGAGAATCTCTAACAAAAGGCCTCTTTGTGGGGCTGGAGCGGTGGCTCAGCGGTTTCGGACCCGGGTTCAAACCCCAGCACCACGTACACAACTGAGTGTTGGAGCAACTAAGGCCATGTGAAAAACTAAACAAAGTTGTTTCTCTCTTTCTCTGTCTCTCTCACTGTCCCTCTCTCTTTAAAAAAAAAAAAAGGCCTCTTTGTTTTATGAATATACACACAACAAAAACAAAAACCCACCAAAAACCCAACTATATTAGATTTACCTGAAATCCATATACATACAAAAATTTCACATACAAATGAAGGATATCCTTATAAGACAAAGGACATTTTATGTAAGAAAGATGAAAAGAAATAATACAAAATAGGTTTTCATACAAGGTATATGAAAAACTACATTAATGAATTTCCTTTCTGAACTCCATTCTGTACTCTTTTTCCTTTTAACCAAACTGAAACAAAAAATTAGAAAGCTATAACCTAAAGGACCCTTATCACTTCTCCATCTGCTTCAGCACAGCTACACATCAACGGATAATATTAGGAAAACATATGACATACAAACGAAAACTTGGCTGCTGCATTTTTTTTTTTTTAAGGAGAGAGAAAGAGATAATCAATTTTATTTTTTCATCTGGCCTTTGTTTCTCTGACACTTAGTTGTTTGTGTGGTGCTGGGGTTTGAACCCAGGTCCTCATGCATGCCAGGCAAGTGCTCTACCACAGAGCCACTGCTTCAGCCCTAGCTGCATGAGTTTTTACCATGTGATCCAGAAGGTAAACCAAGGGTTGTGAAAAATACATCTCTCCCTCTCCCATTTATCAACTGACCTACAAATTTATCTCTGAAATTCTATCCCTCCTCTACAGAGTAGCATCTAATATTTTTCTTAAAAAAAAAAAAAAAAAAAAAGTCTAGACCTGTACTACTTAGTACAGTAGCCACTAGCCACAAGCCACATGTGACTGAGGTATTTAAAAATGCGGCTAATGTAAGTAAGATATAGTTTAAGTATTATATTTTATCAAAAGGATGCTATTTTATGCATTATAGTACATAAAATACATTAAAATTAATTTCATGCTTTAAAATTTTCATCTGAAAATTTAAAATTACTTATGTCACTTGTATACTTCTATTGGGCAGCACTATGTTAGAGAGTCACAAATGAAAATGACTAGAACAAAAGGATACCAAGTAGCTAGCAGCCTTTTGCAATATGTCACCAATAATGGTCTTCCGCAAAGTTATTTTTATGAATTATTGCGGTAATCTATAAAGAGAAAAGATTAATGGCATAAATTTGATTTTAATAAGCTATAAGAAACAAATTTATTTTATTCATTCAAAAATTTCCTTGAGGGGCTGGAGTGGTGGCTCAGCAGTTACGGCACTTGGCTGGCATGCATGAGTACACAGGTTCAAACCCCAGCACCCACGTATACAACTAAGTGTTGGAGCAACGAAAGCCACATGAAAAACTGAATAAAAGTTGATTCTCTCTCTCATTGTCCCTCTCTCTTTAAAAAGAAAAAAAAATTTCCTTGAAAGCTTTAAATTCTTACCTCTCCTCTCATTCCTTCCTTCTTGGCCAATTGTGGTTAAAAAAAAAAAAATCTCTTGATTACAGAACACTTAAAGTCCATTGTTTCAGGGAAATTTAGATGTTTGGATTAAATTCAACTTCTCAGGAATATTAACAATAAGTGATCCCACAATTATGGTTGACCAGTGACCCACTGCTCAACATTAATGAATGGGCAAATGGGTGTGGCAGTAAAATTCCAGTTCTCTGAGCTGGATATTCTGCAGAAAAGGCATTTCTGCATAATGTAGCCAAGGCGGGATCTCAATGCTTAAGTGTCTACTTCAATTGGGCATTATGGGTAACAGCCTGATTCAACTGTACCAAGGTCCAGGTTACGAAATCTGGAAACTAATCTTGTTATCTTTCCTGACATTCTTCACAAAAGACTACAGGTACTACCAATGGACTACCACATAGAAGTAATAATGTCATCCTTTACAGTTTGAGAAGAGACATAACACTAACAAACCATTTAACATTTCTCTAGCAAAAGAGTAAATTTATATTAGTTCATTAATACATTCTAATAGAATTAATTGTGTGGCAGTGGGAATTCATTTATAAGACAGTTGAGTATAAGTACAAAATTCAGCTAAAGAAGTATAATGAGAATGAAACGATTACTCCAACCTTTATTAGTTCCATAACCAAAGCAACCCAGCACAAACTTGAAATTTTTCTGTCTACAAAATCAAAAACTTTCTTGTAAAAGAAAAAAAAAGTTCTAGAAATTCTGGAAGAAAAAAGTTTCCTTTTGGTTGATGAAACTTTAATAGATAATTATCATAGGAATGCTATGCAACATGTAGGGACAAGAGAGCTTTGATGCTAATTTTGTTGTATGTAATATGGATTAAGTCTTGAGAACTTGGTAGTTATTTTAATTAACCTTCCTTCAGGGCCAAATGTCTATACACAATTTTAAGACCCTAGATGAAAAAAATCTATTTCCTCTGATCACTACAGTTGGAAGTGATCTGTACCAATTCTTCTAAACATGTCGCTACCACTCTGTCATCATGATCACAGGCCTTAAGTTGTCTCCTTAGCTCCCCTATGGATTTTACATTTTTGGAAGAATTTCTACATCTAGCCACTATAAATTATTATCTCTCTATAGTTCCTAATACAGTCTCTTGCACTTTTTAGATAACAATACATTTTACTGGATTAACTGCACAGTACTTGGCAGCAATATGGTTCCTGCCTGTCTTATGTTCTCCAATCCCCAATTTCCCTTACTAAACGTGGCTTAAAGCCAGGTACGCGCAGAAGTGTTATTTCAGCTGTCTTTCAACTCTAATACATAAATTACAACATTAGCAACATCCATATTTAAAAATTTAGAGAGGGGCTGGTGTGGTGGCTCCATGGTTGCAGCAGCTATCTTGCATGCGCAACTACCCGAGTTCAAACCTCAGCACCACATACGTACGCAACGAAGTCTCAGAGCAACGAGGGCCACATGCAAAACTAAATAAAATTGTTTCTCGCTTTCTCTCTCACTGTCCTTCTGTTTAAAAAAAAAAAAAAAGTTCACAGAGAGAGAATTTAGGGCTTATGGCCTAACTGGCATTTCCAATTGCTATCACCAGCTATACTGCTATCCCTCCAACATCCCTGGCATCTCCATGTGACAAAAAAAAAATCTGTGCTAATACCACTGTATTCATCACCTGTGCTGGTACAATGTATATATACTGCTATCAGTAAGTACCTGACTCATTGAATGGATGGAAGCAATGACTGAAAATGATGATGAGACACTGGTTTCTAAGCTCTATGGAGTACTGTACATTCCAGCATAGTCAATAGATTTATATGAGTTAGTTCTCCTAGTGTGATTCTAAAAACAAAAACAACCAAAAAATAAATAAAATTATTAAAAAAAAAAAAACCCTACTGGAGACCCCTGAACTGCTGAAACTCAGATCAGGCCTAGGAAAACTCATGCTCTCAACAAATATACAATTTATAGGTCATCTCTGGTCCCTCAGTTGATCTGTTCCACAAATTCTTCAGTGATGACTACCATTTGGTACTTGGTTAACTAAATCTACTGAATGAAGTTGAACATGCATTTTGTCTTAAGTCAATTTCCATTCCATGGCAAACTAATTTATCAGAGATTCTGGGATTGTCTACCTCCAGACTCAAAATACTAGACCAAAAATAAACTAGATGCGACCTTATTCACAATTCATTAACGCTGACTTTAGGGTACAAGTCAGGAAGTAAAAGCACTTCAATTCTCAAAAGAATACTTTTCTGGGACTTCACTTAGGAATTTAGACAGAGCCCAAAAGTTTCAGCAGGTGACCCAGGGAGTTTTTGCCTTGATACAAAAGCAGCTTTCCAAACTGCAAACCACTCAATGACTCTTAAATCATGGCAGCTGTAGAGAATTAAGTCTACTTCTGAACACGGTATGCCAAAATACAGAACTGGAATCTAGGGTTAGAAGCAACAAAACAAGGTTTAAAAAAAAAGGAGTAATTCTCTAAAAAAGCTTCAAAGATTGTTCTCGATGCTCAAAATTCCAATTTTTCTTTGAAATTATATAAGGTATTTTAAAAATATCACATAAGTTCTTCATTTGTGCTTTCCACCTTCTTCCTACACCCTTTAGTTCAAAGAACACGACTTTCTTGGCAGATGCACCCAACTCCCGGGAGGTGGCCTTGGGGCGGGGCCGGCAGATCCAGGCAGGCGGGTGAGTGGGAGGTGGCAGGCAGCAGATTCGATAAGCCTTCCCCACAGCTCTCCGACCTTCCTGAGGCGAACAAAAGTGACCCTCTAGTCTGAGATACGCTGTGAGTGGTGTGGACCAGGGACTCAAGGGCAAGGACGCACCGCAAGCCAAGCCCAACAGGACACGAGTTACGCATCCAGAGTTCGACCGGACATAGCCCCCTTCCCATAGCGTATGGGAGTGTGAACCGGGGCGGGAGTGAGGATTCCATCCCAGGTTGCGCGCCGCGGGCCCTGGGATCTGGGGAGACTCAGGCCCGGACCCCAGCGCCAGCAAATACACAAGCCACGAAAGAAAAAAGCCCACGCCGCTCCAGGACCAAGGCCCGGGGACAGAAAGAAAACGAGTAAAGGCACGGCAGCAGCGGAACGACCACGCAACACAGTACTTACCTGTCCGCACAGCCTCACTGCCCAGGTTACGGTGGCCGCGGTTCAACCACCGGCTCAGCTCACGCGCGCAAGTACCGCCCAACCGGAAGCGGGTCCCCGCCCCGCCCTCATCCGCCTCGCCGGCAGCTTGTCAACCAATCATCAGCAAGCTCTCCGCCGTCACATAGCTTGTTCGAGCAGCCATTGGCCCCACAATCGCGTGGCCCGGATTGGCTGGAAAGCGCCACGTCCCCGCGAGCGCGCCGCGTTGCGTGGACCTGATTCCCGCCCAACTCTAGTCCCTGGGACTGCTGCAGGCCCCAAGCCGGGTGCTCGCGCGGCGTGTGGGCGCGGCTGTCTGGACGCCACGTCCCCATTCATAGCGCGTGACTCTGCCTCTACAGGGCTTCTAGAATTACCCTGCTACTAATCTTCGAGCCTAACTCCGACTTTATCGGTCACCGCCGTTACTGCGGCGAACGGTCCCCGTCCCGGAGCATCTAGAAGCTCTTCCCTCTGGCTACCATGTGTCTCTCAGCTTCGTCTCCCACTACGCCCCTTCGCTTACAGTGCTCTGGCAGGCGTTTCTTAACTACC
This sequence comes from Aplodontia rufa, assembly GCA_004027875.1. Taxonomy (NCBI): domain Eukaryota; kingdom Metazoa; phylum Chordata; class Mammalia; order Rodentia; family Aplodontiidae; genus Aplodontia; species Aplodontia rufa. Next base: position 72,004 of record PVKS010000381.1, on the reverse strand, counting down.
TGTCCTTTCACAGCTCTGTGATCTTTGTTCAAGATCATAGATGAAGACAAAGATCTCTGTGATCCTTTGCCTGGAATAAATGCGTTTTCCTGATATTCTGGTTTGTAAAGGCCAATAGAAATCTCAGCTCAGATGTTAGCTCTAGAAACTTTTCCTGATCCCACTAAGCATGATACTTATTTGCCTTCATAGCACTTTGTATCTAAAATGTACGGCCAAATTTTGTTACAGATTTTCTTAAGCATGTATTCCCCAGACTAAGTTCCAGAGTAGGGACCTGTCTATTTTTTGTATTTGCAGCCCTGAGCTTACAGCCCAGGTCCAAGTAATTTTAAGTGAACTGACTAGGTGGAAGTCATTGCATGTCCCTGATTTAAGAGAATCACAGGAGACAACTCACCTATTCCTTTCAGTGTCATGAAATTCAAACAAGTACCAATGAAGGGTACTCTATTTTCAACCCTATTGGAATAGGAACTTTAATTCTTAGCGTAAGTACTCTAACATTCAGCTGAGAGAAATAATTAAGTTCATGAAAAGAGTTAAATGCAAAGCAAGTGAATTTACTTTAAAGTGCCAAAATGAAAGACTGATGAGTAATGCTTCAAATAAATGAGTGCCAGTAGCTCTTGGGGGTAGCCAGAGGTGTATTCACTCAGGTTGACTAAGAAAGTCCTAAATGGACTATTCAGCAAAAGGAGTAGCAGAAACGAGAGGACTGAGCAAAAGATAAATCCTCAGGCAGAGTAGGGGCTGAGGGAGGTCAAAAAAGGAAGCCTGCCGGGCAGGGAAGGCTAGATGGCAAGTTTGAATAGGGTGTGGAACCTCTTGACAGTCTAAAGAACCCTACCCTGAAGACAGTGGGAATTGTTGAGTCTCCTTTGGAAGTTTCTAAAGGTGTGCCTGTGTAGGGTGAATATGATTGAGAGTGATTATTTTAGGAAGGCACATCTTCAAATAGGGATTAACTAACTATAAAACAGGCTGCCCCAGGAAGTATTACTTCAGAAACTTTTTTTAAAATGCCATCTAATAATTTTTAAAGATGGAAATAGCAAGTCCTGGATTTAGTGACCACTTGGATGAAAGACATGAAGAAGGCACTCAAAAATTAAAAGTTTTAATCATGGGAGACTAGGAGAATGAGCTAGATGCATGAAGGATGAGGCAAATGAGTGAAGTTCAAGACACAGAGAGTCTAGGTTATGGCAGAACATCTAAAAAGAAAGAGCCCATAGGCTGGAAGAGGTACTTAAGAGAGGGGGGTCCTTGGTCAGGAGACAACGGATGGAGCCAAAAGAACAGACGAACATTCTGAGGAGAGAGAAGCAGATTAGGCCTCACGGGAGTCCCAGAGTTAGAAAGTAGGTAGCAGAGGAAAAGGACTGGAGAGGTGACACACATAAGAAATGTCACCATCAGCTGTGCTGCCAAATCTTGCTAGATAATGCTGCTTATTCATCTGTTCTCTTCAAGCCCTGGATTCTGTCTCTGAGAACAGCACGGAAGGACCACTGTGGGACCCGTGATTGCGTCGACTGCAAAACACCAATGTTCCCCACCAAGCAATCCATCTCTACTGGTTCGCTGCTGCTGAACATGCTCTCCTCAGATGAATGTACTGAGTGTTTCCTGTGTGCCAGACACTGGGGCACAAAAGGATTGAACTCTGACATGGTGCTTATATTCTGATCTGTAGGGGCAGGTGAAACAGACACTAAACAAGATTTTAAAAGAAACCAGGGGGCTAGAGCGGTGGCTCAGTGGATTCGGCCCTTGCCTGGCAAGCACGAGGATGTGGGGTCTTTAAAAGAAAGAAACCAAGAGGCACAAGCTTGTAATAATCCTGGCTACTGGGAGGCCAAGGCAGGAGAATTCCAATTTTGAGGCCAGCCTGGGCAACTTAGCAAGACCCAGCTTCAAAATAAAAAATTAAGGGCTGTTGATGTAGCTCAGTGGTAGGACACCACTGGTTTAATCCCCTGTACCATTAATATAATACTTATAAAGAAAAATACATAGGATAAGAGGTGGTGATACGGTGCTAGTGAGCAAATAAGTGAGAGGAGGAGAATGGGGAGCATGGGGACTGTTGGGAGTGGTGTTGCCATCCTAGAAAGGGCAGCCAGGGAGGGTTTATGAGGGGTAACACCCAGTGAACATCTGAAGATAGTGAAGAACATTCTGAGAAAAGCAAACAGCAAGAACAAAGGCCCGGAACTGGGAACACGTTTGGAATGTTTGAGGAGCAACTGGAAGCCTTGTGGCTGGAGTGCAGGAGGAGGAGAGGAGGAGCGGTGGAGAGGAGATGTGGTCAGTGATGTAGTAGGGAAGAGCTGGGGAGAGGGAGAGGGCCATTTGTAGGGACTTAAGGCCATTGCAAGGGTTTCAGCTTTTACTTTGAGATGCGTGGAAGACCCTAGCTATTTACCAAACTCTTCATCTTGTGAATCCGACTTGACCACGTTTCCCAGCTCCTTTACCCTGTGGTCAAATGAATGAGCTCTGACCAAGGAAGGAAGGCAGGCAGAAATGATGTGTACACTAACTTCTGCTACTGGCCGTCAGTGTGCCCTGTACAGTTCTTCAAGACCTCTTTCTGTGACAACCCTATGTGACAACAGGATGGAAGAGATCCAAGTTCCTTTTAAAGAGCTGCTCGTTGACCAGGAGCACCGATTTTGGACTTTTTGTGGGTAAGAAGAAAAACTTTTTTATTAGTTGTTTTATGTCATTTATGTATTGGGGTTTATCTCTTATGGAACCAAGCCTTCCACGTAGATGGGAAGACATAGAAAAGTTGTGAGCAGAGAAGCTGCGTGACCTAAGATTTTAAAAGAACTACATTAAACTGTAGAATGTAAGGTTAGAAACAGGGAGGGCATTGAGGAGGCTTTTTAAACAAGGCAGGTGACAGTGGTGGTTCGGTCCAGGTGGCAGTAGTGAAAGTAGTGAGAAGGGTCAAGATTCTGAATGTTTTAGAACGATTTCCTGATGGATTGGAAATAGGGTGGAGAGAAAGAAAAGAGTCAAGGATAACTTAAAGGTTTTGAGCAACTAGAAAAATGGACCTGATATGTATTTACTAAGATGGAGAAAACTTTGTGGGGGGAGCAAATTTTGTGAGATAACATTGAAAGATTGGTTTGGACTTGTTGAGATCCCTATTAGAGTGAAGGAGAGCAAAAACCTGATAGGAGCAACAGATTGTAGGATTGGTGGGGTTGAAAGGAGAGTTGGACTCAGAGGAAAAGATAAGAGGAGGCATGGCTGGAGAGTGAGAATAATGGCTGGGATGCAGTTTTTAATGAAAACATCCAGTTAAAAACAGAAGAATCTGTGGCTGAAGAGGGTGAGGAACAGGAGTCCAAGGAGTAGCAACCAGAGTATGGGAAGGGTCATCAATATGGACGTTGAAAACACCAAGAATTAGGACAAAACTCATCCTTGGAGTGAGAATGATTCAAGAGCTTACTTTTTTAGTCCTCCAACCATTTCAGTTTAAAACCCCATTCGGCAAAGACAAAGACCCTCTAGGACATCTTAAACCAGAGCAATACAGCCAAGAAAGCTTCCAATTGGAAATTAGCTAGCTGTTCTGAAATACTCATAGTCTGGATTTTATTGAATGTGAAATATTGCACAAATTTAAAAAAGAGACAAGCTGTGGCTGGAGTGGTGGCTCAGCAGTTATGGCACTTCCCTGGCATGCACAAGGATATGGGTTTGAGCCCCAGCACCACATACACAACGAAGTGTTGGAGCAACAAAAGCCACATGAAAAACTAAAATCGATTCTTCCTCTCTCTGTCCCTTTCTCTTTAAAGAAAAGAAACAAACAGACACTGTCCATGGACCATCTGACAGACATTTCTTAGAGGCCCCTTGATCTATAACTTACAAACCTCTGATTTACCTATGCCTCAACCTAAACTTTGAGCCTGCATCTTCTCTCTCTGGAATTATAAATTTAATAAGCATTATTAGCACAATATGTCAACATTTCAAGGTAATGCCATACACACAAGCAATTAGCCCATGTTTGTAGGACTAACACAACAGCCAACCTAGGAAGTTTGAAAACGAAAAAGCAATTAGCTCTACCTTACAGTAAACTTGTTTTACATCCTCCTGCAGGACACATTTCTCAACTTCAAACCCAAGTCTGATGCACCAGGGCTGTGCTAGCAAGGCCAGGTTAGAGAACAGGCTAAGGAAGAAGGCATAAAGCTTGAGTCAGAAGGACCAGCAAGAAAACTGGTGAGAGGGGAAAGTGGAGCAATTGTCTGGCGTGGTCTGAGCAGAGAAGAAAACACACTTTTTTTTGGTTTATGGCTTTACTTTCAAGTTTTAAATTAGATAAATAGAAGCTTGGCGAGGCGTCTCTCAGTGATGTGTTTCTTCTCTTGTCCTCTTCATCTCTTCTCCCAAGTCCCTTCTGCTTCCTCCTGTTCCCTCTTCTCTTTGTGTCTCTTCTCCTCGCTGACCCCCTCCTGCCAACTTTCTCCTCATCTCCATTTGATTCTCTTCACCTCCTCTCCAGTCCATTGTCACACTGCTTCGCCATCTCTTGGCTCCAGCCGCTTGCAGTGCAGGTCTTCGTGTGCCCACTCATGCCCAGTGGAGGGGGTGGCTGTGCTTGTGAGTGGTAGTGAGGACGCAGAGGTAGGCACGGCTGGGATGAGGGAAGGCTCTGCTGTCACCACGCGATGATGACCTTAGTTTTCTCTTAGTTGCTGCTTTCTCTTCCCCTCTGTCCAGAGTCCCTTGGAGTTGAACACTGCCCAGCAATGCTGCTAGAGTTGCATAGACTTGTCCCAGTATGAAAGGGTGGTTCAAATAGAATTTCCTGTGAGTGCAGGAGAGAAAAGTGTTTGATAGCATATAAATCGCTCAAAAAACTCTTTTGTGGCCACCTAGGTACATTAGTCTCCCCTTAAATGTGTGGGACTTTGTTCCAAGAGTCCCAGAGGATGCTTGAAATGGCAGATAGTACCAAAACCCTGCAGATACTCTGTTATGCCCATATGTACATGTCTATGATAAAGCTCAAATCATAGGTTAGGCCTGGTAAGAGATTGACGACAATAACCAGTAACTAAAGAGAACAATTATAGTAATATAATAAAAGTTGTGGGAATGTGGTTGTTCTCTCTCAAAATATGCAATTTTCCATTTAATATTTTTGGATTGAAGTTGACTGGGTAACTGAAACCTCAGAAAGCAAAACTTTAGATAAAAGAGAGGGGAACTACTGTATTCAGGTTAATTTTTTAAACTGTTAACTATTAATAATGGTCTCTTGTAAGCTTCAGTGGTGCACACCAGGCATACCTGTAATCCCAGCTATTTGGGAGACTGAGGCAGGAGGATCATAAGTTTGAAGACAGCTTTGACAACTTAGTAAGACCCTGTCTCAAAATAAAAAATGAAAAGGGGGGGCTGGAGTGGTGACTCAGCAGTTACGGCCTTTCTTGGCATGGGCAAGGACACGGGTTTGAACCCAGCACCACGTACACAACAAAGTGTTGGAGCAATGAAAGCCACATGAAAAATTAAAATAAAATTCATTTTTTCTCTCTCTCTCACTGTCCATCTCTCTTTAAAAAATAAATGTAAAAAAGAAAACGAGGGGCTGGGGATTTAGCTCAGTGGCAGAGCGCTTGCCTAGCACGCGCAAGGCTCCGAGTTCAGTCCTCAGCCCCGAATAAAAAAAAAAAAAAAGAAAACAAATCATCCCACCTTCTCTAGTACTCTATCTCTGTCAGAGCACATAGGAGATACTTCACAAATGCTTATTAAATGAATGATGGATGGATGGGGGAGTCTTGGAGCAAGGAGAGAGGAAGGGCTGGGACTTCATGGAAGTTTGCCCTACCCCAGATCTCTCTTTGTACCTTAACCCTGCCAGTGTGGAGACTCCTAAGTGAGATGTAATGGAGTAGGGCTGCAATCATAGCTACTCAGTAGGCTGAAACAGGAGGGTTGAAAGTTCAAGGCCACCCTAGGCAACTTAATGAGACCCTATCTCAAAATTTTAAAAGGCCTGGGGGTGTAACTCAGTGCTAGAGCGCTTGCCTAGCATGCTTGAGGCCCTCAGTAGAATCCCCAGTACTGAAAACAAACAAACAACAACAACAAATAGTGACAAGAATTGGAAGGAAGGGTGGTTAGGAACTCCCCAGAAGAAGCCCTCCTGCCTCCCCACATAGCAAGGTGAGAGAGCGCCACAGCATCATTCTACCAGTGCCTGTCCCTTCAGTTACTTGTGAGAACTCTGGGGGCTCGGAAGTGCCACACTGAAGAGTTTCACTCAGTCCCATTGGAGTCAGAGGAGTACGTGGCAGGCGAAAAAAGGGTTGGGGTCACTGCAACCACACCTACTCCCGCCTTATACACTGTGTTCTGAAACTACCCTTGGCACCTGGTCCCAGTCCTGAGGTCGAGCACAGGGCTGTCCCATCACCATACCTATGGGTGGGGCCAGCTGTGGCCTGGTCGAAGCTGCCAGAGTGCTGAGGAGAGAAAGGGGCTGCGGCCCAGAGGGGTTCTCTCTTTCCCACTCTCCACAAGTGAACGATTCCCTCCAACTGAGGTCACGGGTACAAGGGATGCTGTCTTCCCGGGCAGTATCTTTCCCTAGGTTAAGAAAAGGAAAGTGTTTGCACTCTGGCTCACAGAGCACTGTCAGCAACTTACAGCCAACAGTCAGGGTGGGTGAACTATTTATGCACCTGCCTTAGACAATTGCACACATTCTTGCTCTTATCTGCCTAATGACAATTTAGTGAGGACAGTGTTGTTATAATCCCCATTTTAAGGAGGAGGAGTCCGAGGCCTAGAGAGGTTGAGTAATTTACCAGTGGTCACATTATGAAGTGACAATCAGAATTCAAAGTCAGGCAGCCTGGCTCCAGAGCCCACATTTTCACCACTACATCACATGAGCCAAGATAGTCCCAGTGAAAGGAGGGAACCACTGTGGCTGGGAAAGATTAACTGAGTAAATTTCCCCCAGAAGACTGGCTAGCTGAATTGGCAGTGTCCTTGAACCCAGAAGATCAAAGCCAGAATCTAGTCTTGGTCCCTTTGGCTCTCTGGTCAAAGGGTGACTGAAACCGTGGCATCACCTGGGAGCCTGTTAGAAATGTACCGTCTCAGACTGGAGCAATGGCTGCTCAGCAGTTACAGAGCTTGCCTGGCATGCATGAGGATGTGGGTTCAAACCCAAGCACCACGTACACAACCAAGTGTTGGAACAATGAAAAACTAAATAAAATTGATTCTCTGTTTCTCTCTCTCTCTCTCTCCTGCTCTCTTAAAAAAGAAAGAAAGAAACCGTCTTAAGCCCCCCAGACCTAACGAATTGGAATCTGTACTTTAATAAGACTTACATGGTCTATTTGTGCTTTAAATTTGGGGAAACACTGCAATCACAAACCATGCCACCCACTGATGGGGAGGTGAAAGTTTAGCCACACAAGCTGGTGTTGGGCCTCTGTTTTTTCCAATTGCAGCAATCTCTTTCTCTCTTTTCATCCAAAAGTTCCAAGAGGCTGGGTTGTAACTGTCTTTTCAAACTGTCTGTTCTCTACCTGGACCAAGATGGTTCATTGAAATTGGCCTGGGAACATCTTGGAACATCTGGCTCCCATGACACCAGATATTCTGTGACCTTGAAATTCTAGCTGTTATAAATTAGAAACATTCTCTATTTGTTTTATTCTGCCCTAATCTAGTGAGTTATGTTTGAGTATATACGTATGTGTGTATATGTGTTTGTGCTTGAATGTATCTGTAAAAGCAGAATGTCACAGAACAGAAGAAAGCAGTGACAAACTGGGAGGAAATGGGGGTCAGCAGCCGGTCTGCTCACCATACAGGACTGGGGCTGTGAGCCAGCAGCCTCCAGGCTGAATGTAGTCTGTGGATGCCCACTAGGTGTTACCCTAGGCTGTGCTTTAATTATTTTGTGGGGCATGGGCATGTCATTTTTTAAAAAATCTATATTTTAGCTTCTCTTGAAATATAAGAATATCTGGCATTAGCAAGCTTGTGTTCCAGAACATCAGCAAGAAATTGAAGCCTTACTTGAAACCTTCCCATATTTGTATTGTTGGCACTGTCCCCACCACTCCCTATTGTCCCTTCCATGTTGAAACTAAGATCCACTGCCAACAGTGTTTTGATTATAAGAGTTTAGACAAAAACCAACTACTCCTTCCATCCCCAGAGTTTTACCCATTTATACCACCAGCAGACATACGATTGTGTAGGCCCTGGTTTGGACAAAAGTTAACAGAGCTTTTCTAGGAGCTCTCAACTTACAAATATAACCTATAAATTTCTATATAAAACGTGATGTTCTGTCTGTCTCCTGAGTTAATATGGAGAACTAATTTATTAATAGTGTGATATATGGGTATTTATTGAACTTCTTTTGAGTTCCAAGCCTGTGCTTGTGCATAATTCAGAGACATGAATACAGTTTAGTACTCACTGAGGAAATAAGCCTACAAAACAACTAGAGACTAACGTAAGAGAGGTTATGACCAGGAAGGGTAAGGTTGGCCAGGAAGATGTTGTGAGGTGTAGGATTTAAAGTGGAGCCTAAGGGCTGGACCGGTGGCTCAGTAATTACAGCACTCACCTGGCATGCGCAAGTATGAGGGTGCGAACCCCAGCACCATGTACACAACGAAGTGTCAGAGCACAAAAGTCACATGAAAAACTAAATAAAATTGATTCTCTCTCTCTCTTTCACTGTCCCTCTCTCTTAAAAAAAGAATAAAGTGGCACCTCAAGGGAAGGGAGCAAAGTCGGGATGATAAGCTATGGAGAAGAAGAGCTGAGGTTTGGCAGGGGAAGATGTGGGCTGGAGGTGATGATGAGGCAGAGGAGGAGTGAGACAGGTAGGATGGGGGAGGCTTATGCAGGGCTGCGAGTGGATTTGGGGTAAACTAGAACCGGGAAATAGGGAATCAACTGCTTCTTCCAGAATGTGCCAAGTTCGCCCACACAGATGGCCTCTTCTTCCTGGAATGCCCTGCCTCCTCTGCTCAGCCAGCACACACAAATTCATCAACCCCAATGACTCAGCTCAAACCCTGAGCCTCCTGCATCTGTGTCCTGGGAGGAGTGAGAAACCTCCTCCTTTGTGCTCCTTTGGCAGCAGAGGTTTTGTAATTTTGGTGTTTACCCATCTGACTCCACTCCTTGAAGAGCCCACTGTGTTTTTCTACACAGCAACACCAAAACAATGAGTGGCACTTAAAAAGCACTCAGAACATGCCTTTGAATGAATAATTGATTGAATGAACTAATGGGAGATTAGTTGAGGTAAGAAGGGCTGGGTGATGGTAAAGTCTGTGGTCATGGAAATGAAGAATATAAGAAATATCTCAAGAAATTGTTAGGGCTGGGCATGGTGGCACATGGCTGTAATCCCAGCCAGGTAGGAGGCTGAGGCAGGAGGATTGCAAGTTCAAAGCCAGCCTCAGCAATTTAGTGATGCCCTAAGCAACTTAGCAAGACCCTGTCTCAAAAGAAAAAATTAAAAAGGGCTGTAGGTGTGGCTCAGTAGTTAAGCATTCCTGGGTTCAATTCCTGGTACCAAAAAAAAAAAAAAAAAAAAAAAGGAAAGAAAGAAAGAAAAGAAATTCTTAGGACTTGGTGCCAAATTGACTACAGTGGCCAAGTTTCCCAGAGTAATTCAGACTGTGGCAGGACAAGATGATGGTAATCCCCACAGCACCACAGCACCAGGAAGGTCAGGAGGGAGGGGAGTCAGGATGGGGAGCTGCAGAGGATCTGACTGCTATGCCTGCCGTGGGGACAGTTCTCTCAGGCACAGTGCTGTGGTCTTCCCTTACCTGAGCAGATCTTGTAAATGTCCATCTTTTTGCTGCTCCTGGAACTCCAGTCATTTCAGGATCAAGGAAATGAAGATCGAAAGTAAAAGAATAGAACATCAAACTCGTATTTCAAACCTTATTCCTTGTTAATTTTCTCCTGAGGCAGAAGCTTTAGAGACAGATATAAATATGAAACAGACCAGCTGTGGCTATAGTGGGTGGGTGTGATGCATATTAAATTTCCAGAAGAAAAAAAGGGAAGAGGGAGGTGAGATGGGGGAGGTGGGGAGCAGAGCCCTTGCTGCTGATTCTGCTGAGGAGGAGGGACAGTGCCGCCATTTGTCAGGTCCTGTGTCTTAGCCATGTATTTTATTCGTGACATTGCTTGTTGTCACCAATGGGCAAAAACTGATAATAATTGCAACCAGACTGGAACCTGTCTGAATGAGGAGAAAAATCACCACTCAGGTTTTCTTCGGGTAAACTGAAGGAACCAAATGTCCACACGAAGTAAGTACTGAGGTAACAGTGAAGCAAAAATGACCCCATCTCCCATTTTCTTGCATCCCTCTGACCCATTTTGTGTGTGCCAGGCCAGACTAAGTTGCCATAGCTTCCTAGCTGGTCTCTGCCAGTCTGTTTTCCCTCCCTTCAAATCAACTGTCACAGCAGCAGCTAGCATGACCTTTTCAAAATGCAAATTGGATCACGTCACTTGACTATTTCAAATGCTGCTAAGGGCTTCTCAGGCCTCCGGACTGGGCCCCTGCCCACTTTTGCTTGTTCTCTTCTGCTGCCACCTGCTCTTCCCCACTGGCCTTCCTGCCCAGTCCCTAAACTCACCAAGTTTCTTCCTCTTTTGTTCTCTTGCACCCATTTGTTCCCTTTCCACCTTTTCTCTTGCTATCAACTGTTCCTTCTTCAGGATTTAGCCTCCTGTGACTTTCCAGAAATATCGAAAACTATCTGGGTCAGAGATTGCCAGTAGGCCCCCAGTAACTTTTCTCTTCTCCGTCCAAGGCACAGCACCTAAGTTTGTTTGGGCATGTGGCTAGAAGAGAATGCATTTCCCAGACTCCCTTGCAGCTGGGTGTGGCCATAGGACTGAGTTGTGGCCAATGAGAGATGAACTGAAAATGTTCTTTAAGTAGTAATTAAAAAATCAGTGGGGCTGGAGCGGTGGCTTGGTGGTTATGGTGCATTCCTGGCATGCGCAAGTACAGAGGTTCAAATCCTAGCACCCATGTAACACCACTAAGTGTCAGAACAACGAAAGCCATATGAAAAACTCAATAAAAATTGATTCTGTCTCTCTCTCTCTCTTACAGTCCTCCTCTCTTAAAAAAAAATTCAGTGATTTGGGCTGGAGGATGGCTCAGTGGTTGAGCGCTTGCCTGGTATGTGTGAGGACCCAGGTTCAAACCCCAGCGCCACATACACGAATAAGTGTTGGAAAAACATATGAAAAAAAATACAGAAAAATTGACTCTCACTCTCTCTGTCTCAAAACAAAAAACAAAACATATGAAAAACCATATGTTTTGAAGAACCAAAGCCATATGAAAAACTCAATAAAAATTGATTCTGTCTGTCTCTCTCTCTCTGTCCTCTCTTTAAAAAAAAAGATTTTTTCTTGTGTTGATACTTTTCTATCTCTAACTCAAGTTAGAGTTCATAATGCATGTTAATATTTACTGAGTACTTAACTTATATCTACCTCTAAGATGCCCAGAGGCATGTGAAGTATTTGATGCAGTAAAAACTCATTAAATTCTGACAATATCTGGATGCAGATGGCATTATTTTCATTTTACAGATCTGAAAACCAAGGCCCCCAAAAACTAAGCAGTGTGCTCACAGGTATACTGGAAGCAGGGACTTGGCCCAGATCTGTGTGAGCTCTTCACCACCATAAGATTGCTTCACTGAGCTGGATTATAGTTTGCTACTGGCATTCAGGAAAAAAAAAGGTGATTTGCTGTGCCTCTCATTTCTAACTGGTTCACGCTGTGCCAAAAATCTCTCTGAGGCAGCTCATTTTTGTCTCCTGGTGATATTTCTAATCTATTTCTGTTCTTTTTTGGGGACCCTGGGACCCACTTGCTTTCTGGTCATGGTTCCCTCTGCTCCAAGTGCTCAAATCCTTAACACATAAGATTCAGTGCTAAGTCATCCATACGTAAAGGGACATTTCCTTAAGCAGAGAAGATAAGCCTGTTCCATAAAACTTTTCAGAACAGACTGTACATTTAGAAAAGTCACAGAAACTCCATGATGTCCAAGCAGAAAGCTAAGTTAGTATGTAAATGAACCCAATAGTGTTTTAAACAGTGCTTTGATTATTTCTGTATAGGACACCAAGAATTGGATGAGAAATTAGTTTCAATTTTTCCACCTGTGTTACTTCCCCATTCTCATGTTGAAGAGTAATTTTTCATTTTGTATACAACTCCTCCTTGAAGCAAGCCTGCCATGCTCGCTCTGTGGAAAAGATTAAGGCAGAGGGAATCAAAAAAGGTTGGCTGAGTCAAGGACAAAGATGGGTGATATGTGGCAGTACTTTATGCCCCTCCATGTCCTCATTATCCTGGGGACTGGTTTCTGAGTCTCATAGCCCACACCATGTGGGTTGCAGGAAAGGATGTTATGGACTGTGTGACTTAAGTCATGTACCTGAACTGGTTGTGTTGATGCAAGTCAGCAAAGATCTGAGAGACAGCCTCGCTCTCCCCCTTGGCCATCAGTTGCAGGAGGCTCTCACTGGGGTGTGAGGCTTGGGGTTTCTTCTGTACTAACTGTATGGAGAACAAACAGCAAAATGGCGGTTAAGGCCTTAGGATCTCTGCATTTTCTTAAAATCATAGACCAAACTCTAAACTCTTAGAACTCCAACTCTCCCACAGGGCATCCATATAAGCTGCCCACAAAGTCAATTCCGAGACCACGTCTGTTTGTTTATAGCCATGTATTGGTATAAATATCCTTTCATGCCCTAAAGTCAATATCTTAATTGAATACTTGAAAACAATTTAGTAGAAAACCTATTCCCATCAATATGCCTTAATATAGTTAATCAGATATTCTAGCTTTAACAAACTTTAACAAAGTTTATGATAGTTTTATAATTAAATGGAGATCATATATTTATTATAAGAATTGAATGAATTTTTAAAAATTAATTTCTCTAAAAAATCCTACATGAAGCTGCTTTCTACAGCTGTCTAATATTAATTTCTTTCCTGTTGCCTATGATATTCCAAAGACACTCTAGTTGTACATGCTTCCCATATAATTAATTCATTTGCTATTGAAAAATCATCTATGAGCAAGGTAATAAGGAAATAACAGTGAAAATAGACAGATAAAAATCTGTCTTCATGAGATTTAGGTTGTAGCTCAAGTTAGGCTTACATTCTTCATGCTCAAAGATCTGGGGCAAAAGGGCCCAGAAGAGAAGAAGTATTAATTTTTCACAGAATCTTCCAGAAAATAGAGGAGGAAGGAATATTTCCCAGCTCACTCAATGAGGTTAGAATTAACTTGATCCCAAAGCCAGAGAATCACAAAGATATCACAAGAAAACTACAACTCAGTATCTCTCAGGAACATAGCCGTCTAAATTCTTAGCAGAATGCTAGCAAACCCAAACTAGTAATACATAAAAAGGATTATATACAACATAAACAAGTGGAACTTATTGCAGGAATATATGGTTGACTTAACATCAAAAAATCAATTAATTAATAGCTTCTATTGACAGAATAAAGGACAAACCATGCGATCATCTTGATAAACACAGATAAACATTTAACAAAAAGCAATATCCATTTGTGATTCAAAAAGCCTTCAATAAGCTGGGCCTGTAATGCCAACAACTTGGGAGAGTGAGGCAAGAGGATCGCAAGTTCAAAGCTAGCCCTCGGCCTCTTACTGAAGCCCTAAGCAAGTTAGTGAGATCCTGTCTCAAAAAAAAAAAAAAAATAAAAAGGGCTGAGGATGTGGCTCAGTGGTTGAATGCCCCTGGGTTTAATCTCTGATACCAAAACCAAAACAACAACAACAAACTCTCAATAAACTAGAAATTAAAGTCCTCAACTTGATAAAGAATCATCTATATAAATCCTAGGATTAGGGGCTGGAGCAGTGGCTCAGTGGTTACAGTGCTTGCCTGGCATGCACGAGGACATGGATTCAAACCCCAGCACCACATATACAACAAAGTGTCAGAGCAAGGAAAGCCACATGAAAAACTAAATAAACTTGATTCTCTCTTTCTCTCTCTCTCTCTCTCTCTCTCTCACTATTCCTCTCAAAAAAAAAAAAAATCCCAGGATTAGCATCATATTTAATGGCAAATGACTAACTACATTTCCCCAAAGTTTGGGAACATGGCAAGGACATATGCTTTGCCTCTTCTATTGAACATCGTACTGAATGTTCTAGCTACTGCAATAAAGCAACAAACAAATCCAGCCTGGAAATAGAGAAGTCTTGTTCACAGATAACATCCATGTATGTATTTTATGGGCTAAGTAGTAATATTTGGGTAACATTAATGATTTGCATAGATTTGTATGAAATAGAAGTGAAAATTCAGAAATAAATCCTTATATTTTATGACCAATTGATTTTCTTTTCCTTTCTACATTTTTTATTGGGGTAAGTTTGTTGTTGTTGTTGTTGTTGTTGTTTTAAAGAGAAGGAGAGAGAAAGAGAGAGGGAACAAGAGAGAATAAATTTTATTCATTATTTCATCTGGCCTTTGTTTCTCTGACACTTAGTTGTGTATATGGTACTGGGGTTTGAATCCAGGTCCTCTCACATATGCCAGACAAGTGCACCAACTGCCGAGCCACCGCTCCAGCCCCCAGGCAATTTATTTTTGAGTAAGATACCAAGATGATTCTGGGGAAAGGATAATCTTTTCAACAAAAGGTGGTGGAACATTTGCATATCCATATGCAAAAAAAAAAAGAAGAAGAAGAAGAAGAAGAACAAGAAGAAGAAAAAGAAGAAGAAGAAGAAGAAGAAAATAGTTTAGTCTCTTACCTCATGCCACACACAAATATTAACTCAAAATGGATCACAAACCTAAACGTAAGAGCTGAATCTACAAAACTTCTAAAAGAAAATAGGATAAAAGATTTGTGGATTTGGATTGAACTAAGAGTTAGATACAGAACCAAAAGCCTGATCCATAAAAAGTGGACAAATTGCACTTCATTTCTGCTTTTCAGTTAAGAGCATGAAACCAGGGCTGGTGGCTCAGTGGTAGAGTACATGCTTACCAAGTGCAAGACCAGGCATCGAAAAAAGGGAAGGAAGGAAGGAAGAGACGGAAGAGCAAAAGGGAGAAGAAAAAAGAAAAGAAAGGGAAGACAAGTCACAGACTGGGAGAAAATATTTGCAGATTACTTATCTGATAAAGGACTTGCATCCAGAATGTCCCAAGAACTCTTATACTTGGTAGTAAGATGAAACAATTTAAAAATTGGCAAAACAGACATTTCACTAAAGATGGTATATGTATAATTTAAAAAATCTATGAAAAGTTGTTCAACATAATTAGTCATTAGGGAAATCCAAATTGTAACCACCACAAATATGCAAGACTGACTATACTCAAAAGATGAACAATGTAGTATTAGCAAGAATGAAAATCGTGCGTGTTGTTGATGGGAATGTAAAATGTCCATTTTGGAAAAATAGTTTTTAGTTTCCTTAAAAGTTAAACATAAACTTCCTATATATCTCAGCAATGTTATCCCTTCCAATCTACCCAAGACAAATGAAAACGCAACAGCCTTACACAAATGTTCATAGTAGCATTATTCATTAAAACACCAAACAGGAACAACCCAAATTGTCCATCAACTCTTGAATAAATGAACAAAATGGAATACTACTCAACAATGAAAAGGAATGACTGACTGATGGTCAGTGACTGTGCCTCAGAAATGGTTCCATGCTGTCATATGCACAAACCTGAAAAACACTCTGCTAAATGAAAGCCTGACACAAGAGATTATATATTGTAGAATTCCATGTGTATAAACTATCTAAGAAATATGACTTTATAGAAATTGAAAACAGATCAGTGGTTTCCTAGAGCTAGGAGTAGTAACAGGGAATGGCTGAAGATGGGCAAGAGGGACTTTATTAGGATGATAGAAATGTTCTAAAACTGGACTGTGGTGATGTTTAACAGTTGCAAAACTGTACACTGACTGAAAATGTTGAACTGTATATTTACAATGGGTGGATTTTATGGTTATAAATGATGCCTAAATAAAACTCTCTGGAAAAGGCCTAAAGCTGAGACTGCCTTCCCAGTGTGCCCGCCCATCAATCAGCTTGTCTAAGCTCTACCTCTGAAGGCTGGTGGTGGTGCTCCCTTCCCTTACCTGAGAGCCTCCAGATGGGTTGTAGCAGTTCTTGGGTACCAGGCAGTGAGTGACAAGAATCCTAGGGTCTTTGGTGGTAATGGACAGGCCTGTCTGCAGAATTTGAATCAGTCGGATCCAGAAGTGGAAGACAGTCTCTGGATGGTCAGGGTGGAGTTTTAGGTAGCAGATCTTCTCAGTGACTGTCCTTAACCGCACGATGCGTTGAACGCGGTCACAGACCTGGAGCTCCACAAACTTTAATGGGAGAATCCTGAAGGCACACGGGAAGACACTGACAACCCCATTGCTTCTGTTGCGACCCTATCTTAATTAAAACAATGGGTATCTCCTTGTGAATGGAGGTTCTTAAGGGTAGGAGAGCACATAGCATGGTGCGGCTCTAACTTTGGGGAGATCAGATATGCCAGGGGAGCTTGCTTCAAACACAGATGTCTGAAGGCATCCCTAAAGATTCAGATGCCTTCAGATCTGGACTGTGGCCCTGGAATCTGTGCTTTATTTTATTTTTAAAGAGAGAATCTATTTTATTTTATTTTTTCATCTTTTTTTTGTTTTTCTTTTCTTTTCTTTTTTTTAAAGAGAGAGGGACAGTGAGAGAGACAGAGAAAGAGAGAAACAACTTTATTCAGTTTTTCACACGGCCTTCGTTGCTCCAACACTTAGTTGTGTACGTGGTGCTGGGGTTTGAACCTGGGTCCTCGCGCTTGCCAGGCAAGTGACGAAACCACTGAGCCACCGCTCAAGCCCCCTTTTTTTGTTTTTCTGACACTTAGTTGTGTATGTGGGGCTGAGGTGCTAACCTGGGTCCTGGCGCATGCCAGGCAAGCACTGTACCACTGAGCCACCACTCCAACCTTGGAATCTGCATTTTAATCTCCACCCTCCCTGCCATGGTTCTCATGCTGATGTTCCTTGGATCCAGCTTGAGAAACACAGCCTAGGGATAGGATGGCCAGGGACATGGGTTTTTGCAATTTTCTTCTTCACAGCACGAAGGGGGCTGGCCCACAAGTCTAGTTTGTCCATTCATTGACCTTAATGCCTCCATAACTCTTCCCAAAAGGGCTCAAGTTCAAGGAGTTGGCCTTGGATCTAATGTTAGTTAGCTGGGTCAGGGTTGAACTTGTTATAAATACACCAAGAACGTAATGAAGAGGTCTGTCATGAGGCAGCATGGAGAAGTGAAGGGCTTTCCTGGACTTCTGGGGCTCTCTAGAGACTCATGAGACAGACTGCAAATTGTTTTGAGAGGCTTAAACATCAAGAAGGACTGACTTATTCCAGACAAACATGATGGGACTTAACCATATGTTAAGTTCTAAATGGGACCCAGGCCCAGTCATTTTATAGATAGGAAAAACGAGATGCAGCAAGTGACTCAGATTATTCAAAAATAATCTGAATCTAGCTAGCTGTATACCAAAGACTGAAAAGAACCGGCCTCTCCCAACCAGCACTCCATCTGTCAGACCTCCTTGCCTCCTAGCTCCGTGGCCAAAGACTGAGAGGGATCCCCTGAACTCAGGGGGTGAGTGCAGCCAGGACAGGTCCCTCACTCCTGTCCACACAACCCCTCCCCTTACCTCACAAGGCCTCTGGACTTCCAGTGTACCACCTGCCTGGAGTTACTGCTAAGAAAGGTAATGTCACCACTGTGTCTGCGTTCTCCCCATCTTTAGGCACTACGCAGCCTCCACATGGGGTCCCCTGCTCCCTGCTCTTGTCCCTCCTTCCCATCTGCATTGCTTACCTTTTCAGAATGATCTTTGGGGCTGTAGGTGGTCTGTTCCACGTCTGGCTCTGCCCCGGATGCCATTTGACCCTGGCCATGAGGAGCATGTTGGGAAGGGGCAGGCAGGGCACAGAGGAGGTCACCCCAAGGGCCACGGTGTTGGGGGCTTTGTTGATGTCTTTCCAGTTTCTGCCCCTTTTGACCTGCAAGGTAGCCCCCAGGCACAGCCTGAGTATTTGGCAGAAGTAGCAGTTACGTTTTAGCCCAGGGTTTCTCAACTCTGCACTGTTAAGATGATTCTTTGAGAGGCTGTACTGTGCTTTGTAGATTGTTTAACAGCATTCCTGACTTCTGCCCCTTAGACGCGCTTAGCAACAAAACCCACTCAAACTGTGAGAACCAAGAATGTCTCCAGACATTGCCAAATGTCCCCTGGCAGAAGGGCACAAAAGCATTGCTTCTTGAGAACAAGTGTTTTAACCTATACTGCAAAAACAAAAAACACCCCAAAACCTGTACTGGTATAAGAATGACCACAAGGCCACAACTCTCCACAAGAACTATTACCTAGGCATCCATCACATTTATGTGAATCCCACCTGGTCTGTTTCCTGGCTTTCCTTTGAGACACTCATCTCGTGACCCTCCTTGGAGGGGGGCCCTGTAGTATCCTGCATGTTCTTTGAACAGGAATGTCTTTTCTAACTCCACAGCGCATTTTTTTAAGGTTTGGTTTAGCTAAAGGGAGGATGGCTGGCAAGGAGGCAAAAACGCCTTACAGGCCTGTTATACCAGGTGCCTTGCTTGCTATATTTACTTTTTTATTTTTTTTATTTTTTATTTTTTTAAAGAAAGAGGGACAGTGAGAGAGACAGAGAAAGAGAGAAACAACTTTATTTATTTTTTCACATGGCTTTAGTTGCTCCAACACTTAGTTGTGTACGTGGTGCTGGGGTTTGAACCCGGGTCCTCGTGCTTGCCAGGCAAGCACCAAAACCACTAAGCCACCGCTCCAGCCCGCTATATTTACTTTTAGTCCCCAGGTCACTCCAACCCTCTTACATTACAGCAAATGGAATCAGGGTGTGCAGATTTTGTGCCCAGTGACATCTCCCCAAGAGAAAGCAGAAGGCTGCAATCTGAGCTCTACTCTTTCACCCATTAGCATTTCTGTCCTGAACCTCAAAAGCTATCTCCTTTCCCTTCCTCCTTGTTCATCTGACTTTAGGCAACAACTTGGGGGACGAAGTAACTTAGGGGTTCAAATCTCAAGTCCTCCACTCTCCCCAGTGACAATGCTTGAAGGAGAAGAACTGCCTGGGGCTTTGCAAAGCCCTGGTCAGGGAGCCTGACCTTGTACTCCAGACCCCATGCTTTTCCTTGCCTTGGTTCTCACTCCACTCCAGTTTCAGGGACGATTGTCCTACTCATATCTTGGGAACAGGTCTAAAAGAATCAAGGAGTACTGTTCTGAGCCACCCAAGAATACCTGGACAAAGTTGCTTTCAAACACCACTGAGTCAGGAAACAGGTTGAACTCTGGAGAATGAACCATCTGGCAGAGCAGTCCCTCCTCCACACCCAGGCCTACTCCAGGGTTCGGTTCCCCATCCACAGGCAAGAGGCCCCTGAACTCTTCCCAGGCATTCAGGGAAGGGAAGGTTGGATAAGATCTTGTGACTTTTACTGTCTTCTTTGATTTCCACCAAGTCTTTCTATGTGGAACTGATGTCAACATTTCCGCACATGCTCAGGGGCCTGCTGCACATTTGTCCTGGGATCTCTCTCTTCCCTTCTGGCCTTGGGCAGCTGGCCAAGCCCTGGGATGGCCAATCAGCTCACAATGATGAATGGATGACATCATGAAAAACCAGCAGGGCTGCAGGAAAGGGAAATGCAGAGGTGCCTCCCTTTTCCTCCAGACTGCTGTTGGGACTTATTTATGTCCTAACAACCCCCAGCCCTTCCCTGGACCCCAGGATATGGCTCTCCCAGACTGGCTGAGAAAAGAGTGAACCAGGCAGGAAGCAAGGGCTGTTGGGAAGTTCCTTCTGCGGCCAAGAGGAAATGAGCTTCCTGCCTTTCAACCCTCCCTTTTTATTTTTTATTTTTGTTGTTTTTTTCCTTGTAGTATGGGGGATCCAACCCAGGATCTCATACACGCTAGGCAAGCACTCTATCAGTAAGCCACACCCAACCCAACCTTCCCTTATTCTGCATTTTACTTTATTTTTTTACTTTGAAGCAGAGCCCCACTAAGTTGCCCAGCCCAGTTTAGCTTCGAATTTATAGCCCTCTGCCTCCCCAGTTGCTCGGATTATAGGCATGCACCACTGTGCCTTGCTCCAATCCGCCCTTTGTCTTAGTGCAACTTATCCCAAATAATAATGTTAAGGGCTGCTCATCTACTCAAATTCCAGCCTTCCTGAGCTCTGCATAATATGGGTCCCTCAGTACCCTGGTTTATGGGTGCCAGCCTTTTCTTCTTCTAGGAGTTGCAGGGCCAGCTGGTCATTGCTGTAGGGTGTATTGCCGTAGGAGGCCAAACTGAAGGAACAGAAGAGTAATTAGTTTCTTACCCGGAGGCTGGCTTCGGAAGGGTGCCGTGTAGGAGAAAGAGCACCCCCACGAGCCACTCTGCTGGATCAACAAGCAGATGTGTCTCCCTGAGGAAGTGCTTACCCCCACTCCATTAAGCCAGAGGAAGAGCCCAAATCCTGAGATGGCTAGAGCAAGGGCAAAAGACCAAGCAGGCTGGCCACCACTCAAAGCCACTTCAAGGAGAAATCATTCTAATTTGGATAAAATTCCAGAATTTATAAGGTATTACCATCAAGGTCAAATGTGATGGATGTGGAGCACCAGTTGAAGGACAAGCCTGGAGGTTTATCTGTGTATTTCATTACAGAATCAGGGAGAGGGCTAAGGTTTCCCCATCTGATTCTGCCAGCCCTCTCCCCTGGTCATCTAGTCATCTAAGTATCTAGGTTACACTCCTGCCTGAGCACATTACAGCTCCCTGCTCAGTGATGTAACTTCCGAACTCACAATCCTCATTTTCTTCTGTTTACTATGTGGGAAAAATATCCTCTGTGGTAATATTCTCTTAAGGCTGGGGTCAGAGGCCACATCCTGTGGTTTAATTTCCCTGGAAACAGAACTTATGATACCACAGCAATGGTCATTAATAAGCTGATATGTTGAAAGAAACAAAGATGGAGTGAGGCACACCTGGCCATCTGGTCCTCTGGTCTCTGGGCCCAGTGTGGGCTGACCCTGGGAAGCTCATTGTGTCTGCTGGACCATGCAAGGATCCTTATCACTCAGGAAGATCGTTTTCCTGACATTTAAGTGCTTTTATATTCATCTCAAAGCAAAATTTTGAATTTAGGACAAGGCAGATATTTCTATGTAGTCCTGCTTCTTTTATCCAGCCAGTGTCCCTATTTAAATATGGGCATAGGATTTTAGTTTGCAAAGCTGGAAAAGTCCTGGATATGGATGGTGGTAATAGCTGTGCAGCAGTATGGAGGTACTTAATGCTACTGAACTGTCCACTGAAAAATGGTTAAAATGGAACTTTTATTTTTTTAATCAAGGATTGAATCCAGGGGTGCTTTACCACTAAGCCACATCACCAGCCCTTTAAATTTTTTTTTAAATTTTTATTTTGAGGCCAGGTCTTGCTAAGTTGCTGAGGCTGGCTTTGAACTTGTGATCTTCCTGCCTCAACCTTCTAAGCCTCTGGGATTACAGGTGTGTACTGCCACACCTGGCTAAAATGTGTTTTTAAACTACAAATAGACGCCTGAACTTAAAAAATAAATTTTAAACCCCATTTAAGTAAAATATAAAATTGCACCAGGCTAGAGCGTAACCTAGTGGTAGAGCACTTGCCTAGCACCCTGGGTTCAATTCCCAGCACAGCAAATAAGTGTGTGCATATATTGTTTTAATTAAAAAAAATTTAGGGACCAGAGTGGTGGCTCAACAGTTACAGCACTTGCCTGGCATGTGTGAGGATGTGGGTTTGAACCCCAGCACCACATACACAATGAAGTGTCAGAACAATGAAAGCCACAATGAAAACTAAAAAAAATTGATTCTCTCTATATTTTAAAAAAAATTAGAGGTCTTCCTAGGGCCTCTGCATACTGAAGCTTAAGCTTTATTATCCTTGAGATAAATCCCATTTAAGTCTATCACTATTTAAAACATCTTTTTATTACACAAAGCAGTACATACACTCTGTAGAACACTAGAAACTATAGACAAGTTTTTAAAACACCCAGAATAGTCCTACTTCTTACAGAACACATTGCAACAAGTATGTATATGTGTGTACATGTATGTAAAACCCAAATAAGATCATACTTAAATATTGCTTGATAACCTTTTAGTCATCTGTTTCATTGAATCGATTCTCTCTGCCTTTGTGTTTCAGCATATTTTTACCTTATCTAATTTCCATATTACAGTTTCTCCAGTTAACCAAAATAATTGCTACAAATGGCTTATCCAAATCCAGGAGCATTCATTTTCCCTTACTTTCTTTTAATCTAGTATAGTCCCTTTCTTAGAACATTTACTAGTAAAAGAAATTGAGTGAGTTGTCCTACATAACATCTGGATATGTCTGGTTATTTCCTTGTAGTGATGTTTAACTTGGTTCTCTAGCCACTAATTTCCCATTAAATACAACTTATATTTAGCAGGTTTTTGGATTCAAGGTAAACATTTAACATTTCTTTTTTAAATCCCTATTTCTTATTAAAGATCTACCATGAGCCACACATGGTGGAAGATGCCTGTAATTCCAGCAACTCAGGAGGCTGAGGCAGGAGGATCACAAGTTCAAAGCCAGCCTCAGCAACTTAGTGAGACTCTGTCTTAAAATACAAAATAAAAAGAGCTGGGGATGTGGCTCAGTGGTTAAGTGCCTCTGTGTTCAATTCCTGGTAACCCCCTCCCCAGAAAAATCTACCATGAAGTTACTACTCTCCTCTCCCAAAGAATACCAGAATGAAGATATATAGAATGACACATATAAGAAGAGAAATGATTCAGGAAATAGAAGAAAATATTTGATAATAATCTCTGCACTTTTAAGGACTTGATGAAATAAGAAATTAGAGGCACTAGCCAGGCACAGTGGCACAGGTCTGTAATCCCAGCACCTTGGGAGGATAAGGCAGGAGGATCACAAGTTCAAACCCAGCCACAGGGGACTGGAGTGTGGCTCAGCAGTTACAGCACTTGCTTGGCATGCACGAGGATACGGGTTTGAACCCCAGAACCATGTACTCAATGACTCAATGAAGTGTCAGAACAATGAAGTCCACATGAAAACTAAATAAAATCAATTCTCCTTCTCTCACTGTCCTTCTCTCTCTCTCAAAAAACAAAACAAATTCCCCCCCAGAAAAACAAAATCCAACTTCAGCACCTAGCGAGGCCCTGAGTAACTTAGCAACTTGGCAAGACCCTGTCTCAGAAAATAAAATAACAGGGCTGGGGATGTTTCTCAATGGTTAGCGCTGCCCTTGGGTTCAATCCCTGGTACCAAAAAAGAAGTAAAAAGAGAAAAGAAATTATAAATACTAAAATAAAATGAAAGAGAGTTGGAAGAGACAAGGAAAAAGGCAGAAGAAAAACCCCTAAATTCTGCAAGGCACATCAGAAAGTATAAGAAGCAGAGCTGACATGATGGAAATGTGAGTCAGTGATACAGGTGACAGCTTGGAGGGGATCCCACAGAACAAAACAGAGAAGGGAAAAGAGATGCAGCGACTAGAGAGCAATGACAGCTAAACGGGACGCTTAGGTTGATCCACTACATGGATAAAATCCCTGATGAAGAGGAAACCAATGGCACTGAAAAAAAAGTCAAAAATAAAATAAAAAAAGACTTATTTCTGAAACAAAAAAGACTCAAAGTAGCAAAAGAACAGGGTTTACTATATTCCAAGTAAACTGAGTAAAGACACCATTCAAACCAAAATAGTTCTTATGAAGTTCCTAAATCTTTGGGGTTAAAAAAAAATCATACTATAAATGTCCAGGTAGAAGAAGCAGACAATCTATCAAGCAGTATAAAGTGAGCCTGGCCTCAGCATTTTCAGTAATTTTAGATAGCATCAGACAATGGAACAATGTAGAAAGAATGTTAAGGGGGAAAGGGCTCCACAATTCTATGGCTTAAAATTCATTCAAGTGTAAAGGTAGCAAAAGTAAACTTAAAACACTAAGAATACTCAAATAAGTAAATCCACAAGCTGAGTCTTTGAAAAAAAATAGCTGAATCACTAGCTAGCAGTTTAGTTTTAAAACATGGGCATATAATATAAAATTTTAATTAAAATACATATGTATAAATAAAGGGGAAGTATAGGTTTCTGGGTAAAGGTAGTGGCATAAAGTTTATTACCTAGGTCATAGTCAAAGATCCCAGCTGGTGCATGCCTGTACCCCAGGGGCTTGGGAGACAGAGATAGGAATATTGTAAGTTCAAAGTCAGCCTCAGCAACTTAGCAAAGTTGCTTAGATCCTTGCTTAGAGACCCTGTCACCAAAAAATGCAAGGGGTGGGGGAGGCTGGAGATGTGCCTCAGTGGTAAAGTGCCCCTGGGTTCACTCCCTGGTACAAACAACAAAACAAAAAATTCCCAAAATATAGTCTCTTACACGCAAGTTTAGAATCAGGCTTTTCAGAGCTGGTACAATATCTCAACATGTGGCCTTCATTTCTGAGGTCCAAGGTGGCTGCTCCAGTTCCTGCCACAGTGTTAGCCTCCTGGCCAGTGAGAAAAGGGAAAGGAAAGGGAAAGGCATCACCTAGAAATGGCATAATCACTTCTGCTCACACCCCATTGGTCAGAATTCAGACACATGACCACACCCAGGTACAAGGGAAGCTGGGAAATGTAGCTTTTAGCTGGGTGGCCATAAGCCTACCTAAAACTGGGGATTTTATTGTTTACTCTTTAAGGATGAAGGATATCTGTGGACAATTAGCAGCCTCTGCAAAGAAGCCATGTCTCAGAACTACTCCCTCTGATTTGCACATCAAAAATATAATGTTTTTTAATACCAAAAGATTAGCTAGTGACAGTCTAACAAGGAAAGAGAGTAAGTTGGGTGGCTAAAAGGTAGAGAGAACATAAAATGTGATCAGATAATAGAGAAAGAAGTCTAGTTAGCATCACTGTGTGCATTCTCACAAATTGTCTCCCCACACAAATTGGAGAGAGGTAGTCTGAGGAAGGGAGTAGCTAGCCCAAGGAAAATAATTCAAGACACATCTAGAGTAGAAGCCCCTACTGATCTTGTCTCCGCAGAGGCCAGAAGGCTCATCTGGGCTCCTCATTTTTCAGACTTCCAGGATGAATTGATGGAACAGGATATATCATGAGAATAGGATGCATCTACAACTAGAGAAGAAGGTGTTTAAAATGCTTTCAGGCAGGTAGTCCAGAGCTGGTACAGTATCTCCGCCATTCTCAACATGTGGCCTTCATCACTGAGCTCCAGCTCCTGCCTTCATTGAGAGAAAGTATTATAAACATGACAGTTTGGGAAGGCTAGAAAGAACTTGAGATAGTCTATTGGGCTAAAATTAGAGATATCAATTATGAATCAGCTTTTAAAATATGTACAGGTGTACGGATCGAATCAATAGTTATAGAGGCTGGGGGTAAGTTCAGTGGTAGAGTGTGTGCTTAGCATGCACAAGGCTTTGGGTTCAATCCCCAATGTCAGAAAAAAAGTAAAGAGTTATAGATGCATGAGTATGTAAGTGTGTGTATACGAATGTGTGTGTATGTGTGAGTGTATGTGTGTGTGTTTCTAATTGTGTACATCAAAGGACCTGGAAGTGGTGACACCACAGTAGCAAAGATCATACCAAATACCTAGATTGGTTTTCTAAATACTATCTTTCCCTGTAGGGAAATATTTTTCCTTGGAGAGATGGCTGATTCCATGTTGGGGAAGGAAAAGTGCAAGATAAGAGTGGAACATCTTGTTTGTCAGAAAGGAAGGAAATACTCAGAAAAGAATAGGAACAAGTCAAAAGAACTCAGAAGCCTACATGGACGTGGTGCTACCGAACAGATCTGAGACGGTTTGATTAGCAAAGCAAATAATGATAGTAGTGAATTATAAACTGATAATAGGAAGATGATTGATAGATGGTAGATAAAGAGATTGCTGGTCAGATAAACACAAAGCTTTTCCTTAGAGTAGATTTTGTTTTTGTTTGTTTTGTTGATGTTGTTGTTTTTTAGTGTGATTTTCTTTCTTTCTTTCTTTCTTTCTTTTTTTTTTTTTTTGATCTCACTAAATTACTGAAGCTGGCTTTGAACTCGTGACCCTCCTGCTTCCGCCACCCAAGCCACTGGGATTACAGGCATGCGCTATCGTGCCTGGCAGAATGCTAACTGTTAACTATAGAAGGAAGGGGTAATGGAAATAGAATTTGGCACCATCCAAGTGGTAGGTGCTCCAGGCAGAAGTTTTCATTATAGACTAAAGTGGGTGAATAGAGGAGGTTTGATAAGGAACCAAGTATGGATGCAATACTGGACTGAGGTCCCAGAAAGTCCTACTGAATTATAGAGGGAGGGAAGAGTGATGTTATGGTGCAAAAATCTGTCAGACAATAAAATCATGCCCCCTCTTGTGCAGCTTAGAATGGCATGGCACCATTCCCAAGGGATTCCTGCCAAGAGAACAAGACCCAAAAACTGATTGTGAAGGAAATGCAAAACCTGTACTATCTAAAGCTGTTGAGAACCAGAAAGACAGGAAGAGGCCAAGAAACTTTCAGGTTGGGGGTGGGAAGAGGCTACCAAAAAAAAAAAAAAAGACATGAAAACTAAATTCCATGCTGAATTTAAATGTTTAATTTAAATGTTTGTAGCGTCTTTAACACCTGAACTGGAAACAATCCAGATGTCATTCAGCAGGTTGAGTGGATAAACAAACCGGTAAAGCCACACAATGGATTCCCTTTAGGCAACAAAAAGTAAACTACTGATTCATGCAACAACAAGGCAAAGCAGAAGACGACAGAAAATTATGTACTGTTTGATTCGGCTTAAAAATTTTTAACTTCTTTCTTGCACAGGGAAAGGTTGCTCTGGTTATAAATATTTTCTCATTTGTACAATGTAGTTTCAGAATTGCTAACCCATACTCCATGAGAAACAAATTTGCCAACTTAAGTGGTGTTTCTAGACGGTTCTTCAATCAGTTACTGTTTCACAACATTGCATAGGTGGACTCCTTTCTCCCACACTCCTTTCAACAGCAGTTATGCCATTCATTTGTTCTAGTCTGCATTCTACCCTGGCTTCCCCCGACAATCTAGCCGATTTATTTCCCCTTTGCATACAGTCACTTCAGTGGCTAGGGGTTTTCACAAGTGCATGGCTGTGTATCCACCAACATGGGGCCACCCCAAGAATTGCCTTGTTCACCTTTGTGGTCAAACCTTCTACCCAGCCTCCACTTGGCACCATTGAATTCTTCACTATCCTACCAGCCACTGCTGTGACAGCATCCCACAAATTCCTGATATAATGTACTTTTATTTTTGTTCAGTTCAGTTTCAAGCAAGATATTTTAAAATTTCCCTTGAGTCCTCTTTGACCCATGGGTTAAAAAAAAAATGTGTTGTTTGATTTCCAAATGCTTGGGAATTTCCTAGAAATTTTTCTGTTATTGATTTCTACTTTATTCTGTTGTGGTCTGATAACACTTTTTATGATTTCTATTCTTTCACAATTATTGAGGTTTGCTTTAGATCCAAAGTATAGTCTATCTTAATTAAGAGTCGTTCCATGTGTACTTGAAAAGAAAGTGCTTTATTCTGTTATTGGATGGACTGTCTGGTAAATGTCAATTTGGCCTAGTTGATTGATAGCATTGTCCAGGATTTTTTTTTATTAAGGAGTTGTGTTGTTGTACAATCATAATTCATATAAAGTAACAATATGATATGCATTTGATCCTAAGCCATAGTTACCCCCACATTGCCCATACCTCAGTCTCTTGAGTCTTCTATGTTATGCTCCCATAACAGATATAAATGTATATGTGTATATATATAAATATATATCACTGTGAATTTTCCAGACTTAAATGATTGTGTAAGTATTATTTGATTTCTCCAGGAGGGTAAAGAGTATGATACATTGTTGATTGTCTACCTAGATCCCTCTCTGTCTTTCCTCCCTCTTTCATCCACCTCTCCCCTCCACCTGCCAAATCCTCTTCCCCCACTCTTACAAGTCTATGGTTCCTCAACCATGTCTGTGGTTGCCCTTGGTGGGTCCAATACATGAGTGTGACCACCTTTCACCCAAGCCTGGATTTAGCTCCAGCCTCCACAATCGTTTGATCCTTGACTCTCTGGGTTTGGCTAACTTCTCTCAGCATGATTTCTTCCAATACCATCTATTTACCTTCAAAGGCCACAATAGCATTGTTTCTAATTGCTGAGTAGAACTCCATAGTATATATATACTACAGCTTTTGGATTCATTCATCCAGTGAGAGGCATCTAGGTTGATTCTATAATTTAGCTATTGTAAATTGAGCTGCTATAAACACTAATTTTGCTGTGTTGCTGTAATGTGCTGATTCTAACTCCTGTAGGAAAATACCCAGAAGAGATATAGCTGGATCATATGGTGGATCCATCCTTAATTTTTTAAGGAGTCTCCACGCTGCTTTCCAGAGCAGCTGGACCAGTCTGCGGCTCCACCAACAGTGTGCTAGTGCTCCTATCTCCCCACATCCCTTCCAGTATTTGTCACTCTTCGTATTATTAATCTTTGCCAGTCTGACTGGAATGAGGTGAAATCTTAAGGTAGTTTTGATTTGCATTTCTCTGATTACTAGTGACTTAGAACACTTTCTCACGTATTCATTGACTTGCTTGGTTTCCTCTGTTGAGAAGTCTCTGTTCAGCTCTCTGGCCCATTTATTTGATTGAACTGTTTGTATTTTTGATATCCAGTTTTTTGAGTTCTTTGCAAATTTTAGATGTTAGTCCCCTGTCAGAGGAATCACAGACCATGATTATCTCCCATTCTGTGGGTTCTCTCTTGAAAGTTTTGACCAATTCCTTGGCTGAGCAAAAGCTTTTTAATTTAATGGCATCCCACTCATTAATTCTTGACTTTAATTCTTTCACTTTGGGAGTCCTATTGAGGAAGTTGTAGCCAACTCCCATATACTGGAGTGTTGGTCCTAATTTTTCTTCTAGAAGTTGTATGGTAGCTGGTTTAATTTCTAGTTCCTTGATCCATTTTAATTTGATTTTTGTGCAAGGTAAGAGATAAGGATCTAATTTCAACTTTCTGCAAGTGGATGTCCAGTTTGTCCAGCACCATTTGTTGAATACTCTATTCCACGTTATATTTTGACTCCCTTTGTCAAATATCAGATGCTTAAAAATTTGTGGGTTTGACTCAGAGTCTTCTATTCTATTCCATTGGTCTTCATGCCTATTTTGATACCAGTACCATGCTGTTTTTGTTACTAGAGCTCTATAGTGTAATTTTAGATCTGGTATTGCAAAACCACTTGTTTTCATCCTTCTTGCTTAGTAATGTTTTGGCTATTCTGAATTTCTTGTTGTTCCAAATGAAGTTGAGCATTACTTTCTCTATATCTGTAAAGAATGACATTGGTATCTTGATGGGGATTGTATTGAATCTATATAGCATTTTTGGTAAAATGACCATTTTAATTATATTAATTCTGCCTAAGCAAGAACATCAAGTATCTTTCCATCTTCTCAGGTCTTCTTCAATTTCTGTCTTCAGTGTTTGATAATTTTTGGTGTAGAGGTCTTTTACTTCCCTTGTTAATTGATTCTCAAGTATTTTATTCTTTTTGAGAATATTGTGAATGAGACCCATTTCCTCGTTTCTTCTTCTGCCCTGTTATTATTAGCATATAAGAAAGCTATTGATTTATGGGTGTTGATCTTGTAGCCTGCTACTTTGCTATATCCATTTATAAGCTCAAGCAGCTTTCTGGTAGAGTTTTTTGGATCTTCCAGATATAGGATCATGTCATCAGCAAAAAGAGATTGTTTGACTTCCTCTCTTCCCATTCTTATCCTTTTGATTTCCTTCTCCTGCCTGATTGCTCCAGCTAGGATCTTGAGGACTGTATTGAATAAAAGTGGTGAGAGCAGACATCCTTGTCTGGTTCCTGAATTTAGTGGAAATGTTTTCAGCTTTTCTCCATTTAGTATTATACTAGCTGAGGGTTTGGCATACATGACCTTTACAAAGTTAAGATATGATCATTTGATATCTATTTTCTCAAGAGTTTTGAGCATAAATGGGTACTGGATTTTATCAAAGGCCTTTTCTACATCAATTAAGATGATTATATGGTTTTTGTCTTTAATTCTGTTTAAGTGATGAATCATTCTTATTGTTTTGCATATGTTGAACCAGCCCTGCATCCCCAGAATGAAGCCCACTTGATCGTGATGAATTATCTTCTTGTGTTTTTGAAAGTGGTTTGCTAGAACTTTATTAAGGATTTTTGCATTGATGTTTTGCATTAAAGTTCATCAGGGATATTGGTCTGTAGTTTTCTTTTTCTGATGTGTCTTTGTTGGGTTTTGGTTTCAGAGTTATGGTTGCCTCATAGAAAGTATTGGGGAGAGTTTTCTTCTTTTCAATTTCTTTGAGTAGCTTAATAAGGAAAAGTGTTAGCTTCTCCTCATAGGTGTGCTAAAACTCAGTGGGGAATCCATCAGGTCCTGGAATTTTCTTCCTTGGAAGGCTTTTTATTGCTCTATGGATTTCAGTGCCTATTATTGGGCTGTTTAAGATTGCAATTTCATCCTGTGTCAATTTAGGGATGTTGTATGTATTTAGAAATTTGTCCATGTCTTCCAGACTACCTAATTTAGAGGGGTATAGTTTTTCAAAATATGTTCTGACAATCTATTTGATTTCCATGGGGTCAGTAGTGATCACTCCCTATTCATTGGTGATTTTGTTGATTTGCTTCAATTTGCTCCTTCTTTTAGTGAGATTACCTAAGGGTCTGTCAATTTTACTTATTTTTTCAAAGAACCAGCACTTTATCTCATTGATTCTTTTTATTTTTTATTTTTGTTCTCAATTTCATTCATTTCGGCTCCAATTTTGTTTATTTCCTCTCTTCTGCTGGTTTTGGGCTTAGATTGTTCTTCCTTTTGTAGGGATTTTTCAGGATGTTTATATCCTTACCAACTTTGCATTTTTATCAATTTACTGAGAGAAGAATGTTAAAGTATTTACTTATAACAGTGAATTTGTTTATTTTTTTCTCTTTTAGCTCTATTAGTTTTTGCCTTATGTATTTTGAAGTTCTGTTGTTATATGTATACACATTTAGGGCTGTTATGTCTTTTGGAGAATTTATCCCTATTACTATATACTACCCCCTTTATTTTTTTGTAATATTCCTTGTTCTAAAATCTGCTTTATCTGATATGAAAATAGTTACTCCAGCTTTCTCTTTTAGTGTTTGTGCATTACATAGATTTCTCCTTCCATTTGCTCTTGACCTTTCTATGTCTTTATATTTTAAAGTAGATCATGTATGAAGAGAAAATAGTTGGATTCTGTTTTTCCGTCCAATCTGATAATCTCTGACTTTTACGTTTTTAAGAGTGATAGAGATAGAGAGGGAGAGAATGAGGAAGGCAAGAATCAACTTTATTTATTTTTTCATCTAGCCTTTGGTTCTCTGACACTTAATTGTGTATGTGGTCCTAGGGTTCGAACCTGGGTCTTCATGCATGCCAGGCAAGCGCTCCAACTGCTGAGCCACCGCTCAGCCCCAATCTCTGTATTTTAACTAGTGCTTTTACAGTCACTATCCACATTTAATATGATTATTGCCACAGCTGGATTAACACCTACCAGGTTGATCCCTGTTTATTATGTGTTCTATTTGTTCTCTTTCTTTCTCTCTCTCTCTCTCTCTCTCGGTATTTGGGATTCAACCCAAGGTCACTTAACCACTGAGCCACATCCCCAGCCCATTTATTTCTCACGAAGTTGCTCAGGGCCTCTCTAAGTTGCTGAGGTTGGCTTTGAACTTGTGATCCTCCTTCTTCAGCCTCCGAGTCACTGGGATTACAGGTGTGTACCTTGTACCTGGCTCTACCTTCTCTTTTTATTGCTCATTTTTATGATTCCATTTCAATATCACTATTATATTATAAATATGTTGCATATTTAGAATGCATAAAAACTTCTTTTCAAGAAATATTAGGTTGGGGCTGGAGCGGTGGCTCAGCGGTTTCGGCGCTTGCCTGGCAAGCACGAGGACCCGGGTTCAAACCCCAGCACCACGTACACAACTAAGTGTTGGAGCAACTAAGGAAATGTGAAAAACTAAATAAAGTTGTTTCTCTCTTTCTCTGTCTCTCTCACTGTCCCTCTCTCTTAAAAAAAAAAGAAAGAAATATTAGGTTGCCTTAATGTTTACAATTTGCGTTTTTAGTTAACCAAACTCTATCTGCAAATAATATACTGTTTTCCTGTGTAGTGTGACAACTTTACAACAGGTCCTTCAAATTTTCCCCTCCTGATTTTTCCCGCTATTTTCATCGCACATTTTCTTTTTATATATGCTGTAAACCTACATATATTGCTACTCTTTTTTGTTTTAGGCATCAGTTATCTTTTAGAGAAACAAAGATCTTAAGAAATTATTTCCATTTTACCTTCTTTTATTCTATTTCCAGTGGTCTCTATTTCTTAGTGTAGATCCAAGCTTCAATCTGAAACCATATTCCTTCTGCCTACAGGACTTTAATTTCTCATAGAGTAGGTCTGCTGGCAACATATTCCTTCAGATTTTGTTTGTCTGAGAAAGTCTTTCTTTTTCATATTTTCATTCAGTATAGAATTTTGAGTTGCCAGGGTTTTTCCTTTTTTAATTTTATTTTTCTCCCTATCTTTCTGTATTTTAAAGATGCCCTGTCAGGCTGGGGGTGTAGCTCAGTAGTAGAGCATGTGCTTAGCATGTTCAAGGCACGGTGCACAAGCACATGCACATGCACACAGAACCAGATGAGGTGGTGCACATCTGAAAATCCCAGCTTGGGAGGCTAAAGCTGGAAGATCACCAGTTCAAGGCCAGTCTGGGCAACTTAGTGAGATCCTGTCAAAATAAAAAATAAAAAGGGCTAAAGATGTAGCTATTGAGAGCAGGGCCCTGGGTTCACTCCTTAGTACCTTAAAACCAACACACAGACAACCATGATTGACATTTTTTAATCTCTCTGTAGTCACCACTCGTTTTTATATTTCTCTAATAGAAACTAATACTTAATTAGCACTTACTACATGTTAGAAATGGTACTTTCCAACATTATGTCCTCAAACACTCATAATTCTAAGATATAGGTATTGTTACTATCTTCATATTACATAGTATTCATCTAAGACATAGTATAAAGAAATATTTAAAATAATAGAATAAAAGATAAATTATGTAAGTACACACAAAAAGAAAGCCATTGGACTATATTAATATTATCAAATGGGCTTGAAGCCAAAAAATATGTAAAAATAGAAAGAGGCACTGAGTAATGATGAAAAGTTGAATTTACTTCAGGCACGGTAGCACATGTCTGTAAGTAATCCCAGCAACTCAGGAGGCTGAGGCAGGAGGAGCACAGGTTCAAAGCCAGCCTCAGCAACTTGGCCAGCCCTAAGCAACTTAGTGAAAAACTGTTTCAAAATAAAATATAAAAAGGGCTGGGAATGTGGCTCAGTACCCTGGGTTCTCTTTAGTACAAAAAGAAAAAAATCAATTCACCAGAAACACAAAATGCATAACCTCAACTCATAAAACAAAAGCAACATAGGGCTGGAGCGGTGGCTCAGCGGTTTCAGCGCTTGCCTGGCAAGCACGAGGACCCGGGTTCAAATCCCAGCACCACGTACACAACTGAGTGTTGGAGCAATGAAGGCCATGTGAAAAACTAAATAAAGTTGCTTCTCTCTTTCTCTGTCTCTCACTGTCCCTCTCTCTTTAAAAAAAAAAAAAGCAACAGAGCTTTCTGTACAAATTTGTGATCACAGGTGATTTAAATATGCCTTCCTGTAACTGATAGAATAAATAAGCAGATCAAATCAGAATGAATAGAGATGATTTAAACAGTATGAACAACAACTTGGCTTAATAGATGATAGGCAGAGAAGACCACACTCAACCATTACAGAATATACTTCATTTTTAAGCATACAGGGAAATTTTACAAGTAAGAAAGAACCAGAACATAGAGGATGAAGCAAGTTTTGGCAAATTTCAATGACTAAGTAGCATATAAAGTTATTCAAATCTAGACCATATGAATTTAAGCTAAAATCAAGCATAATGATCACTAACTAGACTATCCTTATGCTTAGAAATTAAAATTCTACGTATTATCTATGTCATGGGTCAAATTAGTAATCATAATGGAAAACTTCACAATAACAAAAAACATTACATACTCATGGGATTCAGAAATCAGTGATTGCAAACCAGAAGAGTGTAAGCCTCCCCCCAAAACTCACAAGTGATTGGGGTTCTTAGAGAGTATGGCCTGGGCTCCAGGACCTTAATAGGTTACAGAACTTTGACATCCTTGGATTACACAAGAACAAATTATATAAAAATTTATCAAAGTGTATTTTTTAACAAAGTGTTTTTTGAACAGATGATAGATGAGCACAGAAATGACTATTTCTGAATTGGAATCTTTATGAACATTACATTCGTAATACGTATTTTAAACTTTTATGAAAAGCAAAACAAAAATCTCATTAAAATGTTCAGAGTTTAATTCAGTGAAATACAAGAGACGAAGGTTTAATTCAGTGAAATACAAGAGACGAAGGTGAAGTTGAGTCAAAGATGATGAGGAGGACTTGAACCTGGTGGTCCTAGAGTATCGTGATGATAAGGACAGAAATTAAGATTTCAGGAGCAAGAGCCCTTGGGGCAGGACAACGATGATACAGAATGTCGCTCCCCCCCCTCCGGTGACTGCAGACATGACAGGACTATGGTAAGGAATCCCCAGGGGCTCAGGTGGCTGGAGCAGGATTAGATGATGAGGGAACATAGACTTGTGGGTAGATGGAATCCCTCACCTGCATGGACAGCCCAGAAGAAAATGGAGCTGGGGGCCCAGCTGGAGTGAGTTGGAACACACAGAACCTAATTGCAGAGGAGGGCACCTTGGAGAAGGGAGCGCTGGCTGGCATGGCTGGGATTACACCTGGGAGCAGGTGAAGTTGGCAGGGACTTGCTGTCCTAAGAGCCAGGGAGAAGACCTGGGAAGAACTGAGCAGAGAAACCCAGAGGGACAGCCTCAGTGTGAAGCAGGAGTAGGAGGAAGTGGAGATGGTGAAGGAGCTAAGAATCACCAAAGTCAACAGAGAAGTAGAGAGAAGGTCAACACTGCAATAAAATGTTGGAACTCTATCCAGCTGAAGTTGCCATTGTGTGTGTGTGTGTGTGTGTGGTATTGGGGTTTGAACCTGGGATGCTCTACCACTGAGCCATATCCCCAGGCCTTTTTTCAATTTTATTTACAGACAAGGTCTTACTAAATTGCCCAGACTGGTCTCAAACTTGAGATCCTCCTGCCTCAGCCCCGCAAGTAGTTGGGATTACAAGTGTGCGCCACGGCATCTGACCCATCTTTTTATGACAAATATTTTGTCACACTCTTTCACCATCTTGAAATAAAATTCATAGTGATTATAACCTACCTATATATATTAAATATTTTAAAAATAGATACACTGCTCCAACTGTAGTATGAAAGGAAAAAACATAAAACAACATATTCCAATATGCAATGCTTATTTGTGACTTCATTAGAAATCATGAAATACAATCAAGAGCTTGTACCCTAAGTGCAGAAGTGACAAAATGGACTTGGAAAAGTCAGGTGCGATGGCACACACTTTTAATTCCAGTGACTCAGGAGGCTGAGGCAGGAAGATCACAAGGTTAAAGCCAGCCTCAGGAGCGGTTACAGTGCTTGCCTGGCATGCGCTAGGACATATGTTCAAACCCCAGCACCATGTACACAACTAAGTGTCAGAGCAATGAAAGCCATGTGAAAAATGAAACAACATTGATTCCCTCCCTCTCTCTCTCTTTCTGTCCCTCCCTCTTTAAAAAAAAACAAAAGCCAGTGTCAGCAACTCAACAAGGCCTTAAGTAACTAAGCGAGACCCTGTCTCAAAATAAAAAATAAGAAGGGCTGGTGATAAGGCTGGATGGTTAAGCTCCTCTCAGTTCAATTCCTGGTAGTAGTAGTAATAATAATAATAATAATAATGATGATGATGATAAAATAATAATAATGGGCTTGTAAAAGTATATTGAATTGGTTACTCAAAAACAGTTAAGCTCCACTACAGATTGATAATGGGGTTTAAAATAGTCGTGATGAGGTAGCACTATTGTGAAGTTACTAAAGTGCTGAGTTAGCCAGCTGCACTTGGATACTGAGGGGCAGAGCCCATCAGTAGTGGGGCCAGCTGTGGTGTGGCGCCACCTGGTGGCATCTTTAATTTTGCTTACATGACCTTGTGAAAAAAATCAGGGTCTGGGGATGGCTAGGATCTCCAGCAGGCTCCCATTCCAGTGATCATTTCCTTGGCTTGATCTGGGGAGATGGGTGGGAGATTACTGAGCCCATAGGAGAGGAGAGGCCCTCCTTCCTTGGATGGCTTTGTCTTTCCCTCCAAGACCACTCAGTGAATACTTTCCCAACTGTGAGCAAATGTGGTCAAGTGTCAATGAAAGTATCATCTTCCTTCAATGTCCACAGAGGTTACATTCCTGGAAAACTGTATATTAATACTGGGGTTGGGGGTAGGGTGGCAGGAATCTGTGGCTTACCTTGGAGTTACCCTTTAGACTTAAGTAATTGTAACCAGGTTTTTCACCTACTAGAGGCATAAGGAAATCATGCAGGCTCTGGCTAACTTATCTCTGAAGGACTTCTAGCACTGTGGGCCTGGCCTACTATATGCATTATCACCCTCCAGCAACTCCTCAAACAGCCCTCACCCAAAAAATTTCCATAAAACTCCCCATTAAGACTCCCTGACTTAGAGTTAGACTTGGACAGAGTTAAGATCTCAGTCTACCCACAGAAAGCTGAGTTGAGAGAGAGACTAGACAAAGCTGATATAAATGCATCTAAAGTAGCCAGGGGACACAGGGGTTATCAGACAGATTAGAACAACAAGAGAGGGAGAAAGGAGACAGGCAACTGCAAAACAAGAAGGGCAAAAGAGTGTGTAGAGATTCCACACAGGCATCCATACATCTTTGGGGACACCTCTTTTTTTTTTTTTTAAAGAGAGAGGGACAGTGAGAGAGACAGAGAAAGAAACACCTTTATTTAGTTTTTCACATGGCCTTAGTTGCTCCAACACTCAGTTGTGTACGTGGTGCTGGGGTTTGAACCTGGGTCCTCATGCTTGCCAGGCAAGCACCGAAACCACTGAGCCACTGCTCTAGCCCTGGGGACACCTCTTAAAACCTGAAAAGGGCTGGATGTGGTGGTGCATGCCTGTAATCCCAGCTACTCAGGAGGCTGCAGCAGGAGGATCACAAGTTTGAGCCCAACAGAGGCAATTTAGCAAGACCTTATCTCAATAAAAAAAAAGGGCTGAGGGTGTAGCTTAGTGGTAGACACCCCCTGGGTTCAATCCCCAGTACTGCAAAAAGCAAAACATTACAGAACAAAAAACCCTGAAAAGTGATCTTGTGAAAATAACTACATGTTATTTTATACAACACCTAATATATGAATGGAATGTGTTCTAGTGGGGAATCTAAAGGAAATAAAAATAATGCAATATAAAAAAAATTAAAAATTCTCAAGAAGGATTTGTGCTCTTCTTCCCAACTACATTTTTCTAAATACCAGTTTTAAGGGGTATTAATAGAAGTTTCAAAAGGGAAAAAGTTCAAGTAAGTTTGGGCAGTAGTGTATTCCACATACCCTCGTGGGGATCATGAAAATGTTCTACTTCGACATCAGCTGTGGGGAGGCCTCACCTGCTGCCTACCTGGATCCGCCACTGTTTGGGTCACTGAGACTCAGCTAACCGCTGCTCCCATCAGCCATTTAGTTCAATGGGCTGGTGGACACAGACTTCTCTAATGAGCAACTGGCTTAAGGGCTCCTCACCAGTCTGGCTGAGGACTTTCTTGGACCTGTGTTGCAGCTGAGACTCTTCCCTACTGATCCTCTTTGCCTCCCCATCGACTAAGATCATTCAAAACCAGAGGGGTAACAGGCCTCAGTTGTCCAGCCCACAGAGATCTGCAAAAGTGTCAGAAAGGATGGGGAGTACTGGAGTGTGACCTGGCCCAGCCTGGGGTGGGGTAAGGTGGAGGACTGACAGAAACCCAGCATAGCACCAAAGGATTTGGTTTGGCCTGAACACGTGGTAACATCTTTTAGTTTAAAGGTTAGAAAGAGTGAACTTATGGCCTTCTCATTCACAAGCTCAGCAGAGTGACATGTTATTGAGCTGCTGTTGAATGGGTTCTCCTTGCTTACTGCTAAACATGACAGTAACTAGCAGAGCCCAGAGCAAGAAGCCAACTTCAGGTGAAGACAGTGTGGATCACACAAAGAAGACCAACAGATCTGGGACAAAAGAATCCAGATAAGACCTGAGCAAAGTGGATGTCAGTGTTAGTGAAGGAGATTGGATGTGCAGCCTTCCAAACTCCAGGGTATTCAAAGTTGGGTGCCTAGATTTATGCCTAAATCATCTGCATTGCAAAATATAATCTTCATTTCAGGGTGCAAGTGTGGTCATTCTCAACCAATCAATTTCCTGTGCTCAAACTCCCAAAGAAAAGAGTACTAATGTGTATGTGGGGCTGGAGTTTCAACCTGGGATCTCACACATGCCAGGCAAGCGCTGTAGCGCTGAGCCACCTTTCCAGCCCAAGAATTAGTTTTTCATATGGCTTTCATTGCTCTGAGTCTTTGCTGTGTATGTGGTGCTGGGGTTCAAACTCAAATACTTGCACATGCCAGGCAAGCGTGCCATAACCACTGAGCCAATGCTCCAGCCCCCGTAATGTGCATTGATAAATAAAAACGTATGAACTGGACGGACTGGGTTCTTATACTCAGAGAGGGAAAATACTTGACAAATATCCCTTATAGAATTCTGTCTGCTGGGCGTGGTGGCACATGCTTGTAATCCCAGCAGTTCTGGAGGCTGAGTCAGAAGGATTGAAAGTTCAAAGCCAAACTCAATATCTTGGAGAGGGCCTGAATAACTTAGTGAGACTGTGTCTCAAGAAAAAAATATATTTAAAAAGGGTCTTGGGATGTTGCTCAATGGTTGAGCACCCCGGATTCAAGCCCTGGTACCAAAACAAACCAACCAGCCAACCAACCAGAATTCTGTCTTAACGAAGTTTATCTGCATTCTCACGAATCACGTTATAAATGCACTAATGCCCATTCACTGTTTCCTCATTCTTAGTCTATTTATTCTTGAGAAATAGGTAAGAGAAACTAGTCTTTCTTTTTACATTTAAAAAATATAGGGCTGGAGTGGTCGCTCAGTGGTTGCAGCATTTGCCTGGCATGCACAAGGACATGGGTTCAAACCCCAGCACCACGTACACAACAAAGCTTTGGAGCAATGAAAGCCACAAGAAAAACTAAATAAAATTGATTCTCTATCTCTCTCTCTCTCACCGTCCCTCTCTCTTAAAAAAAAAAAAAAGATAAAATAAAAATAAATAGCATGGGCCTGGGGGTGTAGCTCAATGGTAGAGCACTTCCCTAGAGTATGTGAAACCCTGGGTTCAATCCTTGCACTGTAAAAAGAAAAGGAAAAAAAAAGGATTTATGATATAAAATGTTCCCTAAGAAGGATTCTCTTCTTGGTCACGGGTCTGTTGTTTGCTGAGCACCATAGCAAGCTGGCGTGTCTCATCCTGATGTAGGAGCGGGGGAGAGCAGGTTGCTCTTCATGGTACAGGAAGAAGAATCTGTAGTCAGAAGATGATCTGGGAGGAAGGAATGGGGAGCAAGATGGTCTCTCTCTCTCTCTCCCTCTCTCTCTCATTGTCTCTCCCTCTCTAAATAAATAAATAAATAGATAGATAATAAATAATAAAAGTGGGCTGGGGATGTGACTCAGGTTAAGCACCTTGGGTTCAATCCCTAGTACAAAAAAGAAAGAAAGAAAGAAAGAAAAGAAAAAGAAAGAAAGACACTCTTCTGTTTGCCTGGCTCCCTAGGATTCAGTTAGGGCTGTGAGAAGGACTCCCACTCAGGCCCGAAAGTTGCGATAAGGTTGCAGGAAAGAAATGTGACATTCCCAAATAGCGTCCAAGGAAAATTTTAACTATTGTCCTTTTTAAAATGCTCAGGTATAGGTGGGCTCGGTGGCATGTCTATAATCTCTGTGACTTGGGAGGCTGAGGCAAGAAGATCAAGGTCAGCCTCAGCAACTTGGCAAGATACTATTTCAGAATAAAAAGGGCTAAAGGTGTAGCTCAGCACTAAAGTACCCTGAGGTTCAACGCCCCCAGTACCAAAAAAATTAAAAATAAATAAGAAATGCTCCAGTGATCAGATTTAGTTGTCCAGCATAAAAAACAAATTAGACAGTTGGAGAGATTCGAACACTGGATGCTCGATGATACCATGTGTGGAAAACAGGTCAGGCTGTCCAGAGAAGGCTCTGGAGAGTTAGTTGACCAGCATCAGGCCATTGGGTTCAGAGAAGGGCTTGAATCCTGGTGGAAACTGAGTTCACTGGGTGAGGGGTAGGGAAGATCAGAACATTCATGTGCCCACCACATGGCTCATACCATCTTCTACCTGCTGAAGACCTAGCATCCATTGTTCACACTTCCCTTGGGTTCATCAGCTCAGAGACCATCACTCATTGCCTACTGGACTGTGAGAATCCCAATAGGCTTACTACTCATTTCAGCTCTTCTGGGCTTTATTTTTCTCACCTGTGAAATATAATTAATAATAACAGCTATCTTACTCAGTTATGACAATCTCATTACATCATAGATGTGGAGACACTTTTAAAAATGCCCAGCGTTTTCACATGGAAAGCCCTGGGAGCATGAGAATCTCACATCACTAGGTGCCACATTCTTCTTGCATCTAGAGCTGGTCCTAGAATGGTAGTGAGGGGAAGGTTGGATGTGAAGGAAATTCCTTTCCTTCTTTGTCCAAGGCAGTGTGCTTAATTGGAGACTTTAGAGGGTTATAAAACTCAACTTAGAAAAAAACATCTATGAATATTTCTTTGCATGTCATGGATACGTGATGTGCTTCTAGTGACTACTGCAACAAAAACGTCCCCCAAGCAGTATTTTATTTGGGCATAATTCAAAAGTTTAGTGATATTTTAATTAAAAAATTATCCATATATGTAGTAGAGAAATACACTAATATTCTAAGTCAGGCAGGAATCAGAGACAGTGAAGAACAGAGTAAGGGCTGGAGCGGTAGCTCAGTGGTTACAGTGCTTGCCTGGCATGCCCAAGTACATGGGTTCAAACCCCAGCACCCACTTATACAACTAAGTGTCAGAACAATGAAAGCCATGCGAAAAACTCAATAAAAATTGATTCTTTCTGTCTCTCTCTCTCTCTCTCTCACTGTCCTTCTCTCTTTAAAAAAAAAAAAAAAAACAGTAGCCTTCTGTGAGCATACCTCTAGATTTCAATGTTTCTGGTTCTTTTTTTTTTTTTAAGAGAGAGAGGGGACAGTGTGTGTGTGTGTGTGTGTGAGAGAGAGAGAGAGAATCAATTTTATTTAGTTTTTCATGTGGCTTTCATTGCTCTGACACTTTGTTGTATAAGAGGTTCTGGGTTTTGAACCCACATCCTCGTATACCAAGCAAGCACCATAACCCAGAGTGACCGCTCCAGCCCTATCTGGTTGTTTTCAATGGCGCCTGTAAGTGGCCTTAGCCTTTCTAATGCTATAGGTTCACTACAAATTATGAAGCTTTACCATCCTCAGTGGTTGGTTTCCTTTTTCAAACAGTAGTCTTGGATTTCTCAAGATTGGTCCCTTGTGATTTTCTTTTTCTCCAAATCAGTGGCCTGTGGTTCTGGGGGCAGGGGATGAATCTGTGGTACCCAAGTGGAAGTCAGGACTGCTCATTTCTTTTTCTTTTTTCTTTTCTTTCTTTTTTAAGAGAGAAAGGGACAGTGAGAGATAGAGAGAAAGAATTGATTTTATTTGGTTTTTCACATGGCCTTTGTTGCTCCCATGCTTTGCTGTATACGTGGTGCTGCGATTTGAACCTGCGTCCCCGTGCAGGCGTGGCAAGTGCTGAAACTGCCAATCCGCCACTCCAGCCCAAGACTGCTCATTTCTGTGCTTAGTGTTCCAGACTCTCTACCTCCCCTCCCTGCTGACACATCAGCACCAGCAGTGTTCATGGATCCCCTGTTTGTTTTCTCAAGACTTCCAAGGGCGATTGTGAAGTTTTTATCTCATTCCCACCACATATTTTAAATGTTATTCCCTGAGGGCATTTTCTCTAAATTCCATCATTAAACTTTAAGATGCATGTTTTTCATTGTTTTGGGGATTGTTTTTGCAAATGTCATGTCCTGGTGGGCTTTAATTGACCCTGGACTACAATGCTTTGGTTCTTTTCTCTTTCCGATGGTATGCTTATAGACTATTAATAGCTTTACTAATCCCTTGAGTGGCATTATTTTCCTCTAAGAAACAGTCTCTGGAAATCAATTTCACTGAGAAGCCCACTCAGCAAGGGCTGTAGTCTCTTCCCTTGTTTTGGGGAAGAACAGTATGGGGCAGCCAGTGCTGGTGATGGTAGAAATGGATTATCTAACAACCTTTCATTGGGTGTCTGGTAGGGACCAGAGACTAGAGGATACATAAATGAATAAACTGCATACAGTCAGCACGTGGTATCTGCACAGCTTCCACTTTCTGGGGAACAGCTCCACATCAACTTGGCGTGGTGGTTGTGTGCATAGAAAGAGACAGGCCAACCTAAGCCAAGAGGGATTTGTTGGAAGGCAGTTGGGGACTCTTGAAAACAACTGAAGATTAAGGGTGCCAAGTGTAGAAAATAGACTAGAACCAAAGGAGAAGCAAGAAGCTGGAAGGAAGATGGAACTACCTGGTTAGGATGCTGTCCCCACTGCCACACCTCATGGAGATGAATCATACCCCTGTTCACATAAAATTCAGGGAGGGAGCATCCAGGTAGTTAAGTCTATGCCATGAGCCTGAAGGACAAGGGAAGGGAGCAGTTATTGGACCAGGAAAGGGGACTGTCCTAGTGGAGGCCCCATGACAGGAGCAGTTCCCCTGTTAAAGCACAGAGCCAGCCATATGTAACCATTAGGAAGGGAAGAGTTGTCCTGACTCACTCACTACTCCTCCCCCTGGTCTGTACCTGGACTTCCCACTGGCTAACCCACATGGAAACCAGATGAGCCCCTTTGACCTGGTTTGGACAGATCCACTGAGGGAATAAGCAAGAACCAAGAGAGTTCTGGGGGCACAGAACTTCCGATTATGAAAGATAGAGTTTAATCTTCAGCTTGCTTCCCTCCTGTCAACACACCTGCCTTTTGCCAATCCTC
Source organism: Aplodontia rufa (assembly GCA_004027875.1). Classification (NCBI taxonomy): domain Eukaryota; kingdom Metazoa; phylum Chordata; class Mammalia; order Rodentia; family Aplodontiidae; genus Aplodontia; species Aplodontia rufa. Next base: position 28,320 of record PVKS010000381.1, on the reverse strand, counting down.
CAAACATAATTCTCATCACCTTTGACTAAATCTTTATTCATTGTGTGTAGTATTAAGAAGAATCACAGAGTTAGTACATACTTAAATTATATTTCTTTTTTTTACAACATTTTCTTCTTGGGGTTACTAATTATGATCATGTTTTTGTTTGCTTGGTTTAATCTCCACTCCTTACGTGCCCCTTATCTCTGCCACCTGTGCAAAACTCTCAGGGCACTCGACCTTATCAGGCATTCCACCAACTTGATCACTGACACATTTAGCTCAGTCTTCTCTCCTGGTCAGCAACAGCTGATGGCTGTCCTGCTATCATTCTGGGCTCTCCCTTAAACAACATCTTAGATATTCCCTTCGCTTCTTTCCTTGATGGAACCCACCCTCTATCTAGGCCTGTCTTTTCCTCCTTCTGGGTTGAGTTTGTTTTGATAGAGGTGCTCCCTCGAGGAGTTTCCCTAAAGAGTTGGCCTGCGGTATAGATTTAGAATGTCCCCCAAAGGCCCACATGCTAAAGGGCTAGTCCTCAGCTGGGCTTTATTGGAAGCCGGTGGAAGGTCTTCTGGTCATTGGAAGTATGACTTTGAAAGGGATATTGGGCCCACAGTTCCTTCTTGCTCTCCTCTTTCTTTCGTTCCTGGCCATAAGGTGAATGAGTTTCCTCCACCTCATGCTCCCCAGCAGAGGATCACAAACACTGCATGAGCAAGACCATCAAGGGCCTGGGTCTTGAGGAGGGAAAGTGTGTGGTCTCCTACCAGAGAAAGAATTCCAGACAGATACTAGTAGGTAAAGCAAGAAGTACGTGAAATGAGTAGCAGAAATGCAAAACCATGGGACCAACTACTACATGGAACCAAGATACAGAAACAAGAACTAAAACTCCTACCTGTATTTCTATCTTTGCAGTGACATATATTACTTAAATTATCCCTTCTCTCATTATTGTACATGGTTTGTGTTTGTGGCACTTAAATTTACCTTTGGATCTGGAAGTTTTGGTACACAAAGAAACAAACCAGAGGAAGACTGGACATTACCCAGTGAATCTAGATTTGAAGATGGATACAAAACTCAGGGAGTTGGGGCTGGAGCAGTGGCTCAGTGGTTACAGTGCTTGCCTGGCATGCATGAGTATGTGAGTTCAAACCCCAGCACTGTGTACACAACAATGTCTCAGAGCAACGAAAGTCACATGAAAAACTAAAGAAAATTCTCTCTCTCTTTCTCTCTCTCTTGTTGTCCCCCTCTCTTAAAAAAAAAAAAAACAAAAAACTCAGGAGTTGCTATGGGCGAAATGTTTGTGTCCACTAGAATTCTGATGTTGAAACCTAATCCCTAGGGTGACAGTGTTAAGAGGTGGCACCCTTTGGGATGTGATTAGATCAAGAGGGCAGAACCCTCATGAATGAGATTAGAGCCTTCATAACAGAGGCCCAAGAGAGGCTGGCTGCAACTTCCACCTCAGCAAACAGCCTGCTGAGGACACAGCAAGAAGGTGCCACCTATGAGGAACGGGTCCTCACCAGACATCACATCTGCCAGCACCTTGATTTTGGACTTCCCAGCCTCAGAACTGTGACAAATACGTGCTTACTCTTTATAAGTCACCCAGTTTGATATTTTTTGTTATAACAGCCTGAACAGACTTAAGACAGAAGCTTTGTGTGGTCTTTGTAGAGAAGTGTTTTCTTCAAAATAAAGGCATTAGGGCTGGAGAGGTGGCTCAGCACTAGAGCACTTGCCTGGTATGTGTGAGGATCCAGATTCAAGCCCCAGCACCACATACACAACTAAGTGTCAGAAAAACAATAACCAAATGAAACTGACTCTTTCTCTCTTTAAAAAAAAAAAAATAGAGACATCATGCCAACGATGGTGGTACAAGCTGTAACATCAGCTACTTGGGAGGCTGAGGGGGGAAGATCACAAGTTTGATAATAACTTTTTCAAATTAGTGAGACCCTGTCTCAAAATTTTAAAAAATGCCACGCACACACACAAGAAACACAGAGGCATTATGTGAGTTGAAGTTTATTTTTAATAGTGAGTAAAATTAGAGAATAAAAGTACATGTGAATTTGGGGGCTATGCCAGAAAATGGACCACATTGCAGCTGAGCGCCCAGGTCAAAAGAAGGCTCAACATCTTTTACAGTAAATGGTAATCAAACCAGATCTCTCCCTGGGAGAGCAAGAAGTCAGAAGGTAACCATGCTGTGGCTGCTTTGATCCCCTTAATTGTCTGCATGACTAGCCATGAAAACAGCTACGGGTCAGAGGATAGTTAGGCTTTGGACTTGGGCATACTCAGCAAGGACCAATAGAGATGCTCAAAGCCGGTGGCAGACTATTTCCATCACAGAGCATGAAGAATCAGAAAGTGGACACTTGTTATTATCAGCTACCAGACATCCCTTCCTGTTTGTTCCCTCTATCGCTCCTCTGGGGGAAGCCACTCGGCCTGCTGCAGCATTTGATGTGATGGTCAATTAGCCACCTCTTCCTGATCCCCAGAGCTGTCCTGGTGTTAATGCATTCTAAGGCTGGCTCTTCAGTTGTCCCTTTGCTTTGTGAGCCAACCCACATCCTTCCAATGAATTCCACTGGATTTAAGTTAGTTTTTTTTTTTTTTTACTGGCAACCAAAGAATTCTGATATAAATGATATCTGTCCTCAAACAGTTTGTAGTTCCACCAAGGAGACAAACATGTGAACAAATGACTAAAAAAAGGTGAGAATTGCTATAATACAGGGCACAAACAGGGCACATAAGTAGTGCAGAAAAACTCTGTCAATAAGGACAAGTATCTTGAAGGCAAGAGATAGAGAAAGCAAGGGAAAGTATCTTGGTAGAATGAGAGTATGTATAATATCTTTGCAGTATCTCAAATCGTGGTGCACTTAGGAAACCACAAGAAATTTTGCATCATGAAAGCCTAATTCAAGGGGCACAGTGGCCAGCAGAGAGGCTGAATGATCAGCAGGGTCCTGGTCATTTCATGTCCAAGAAGGTTTAAGGGGGAAGTTCTGATTATATGTATGTTTCCTGTTAGAGGCATGGAAAGGAATGGGCTGGGGGAAAGGCTAGAGGAAGATCAAGAATGTGGGCTTTTTGGAGGCTGGAGCTGTGGCTTAGCAGTTGCAGCACTTGCCTGGCATGCATGAGGACGTGGGTACAAACCTCAGCACCCCGTACACAACGAAGTGTGAGAGCAATGAAAGCCATGTGTAAAACTTAATAAAATTGATTCTCTCTCTCTCTCTCTCACTGTCCCTCTCTCTCTTAAAAAAAAAACAAAACAGTATGGGCTTTGAAGACTGGATTCAAGACCTGGCTCGGCTCCTTTCTATCTGTATAATCTCAAACAAGTTCTTGAATCTCTCGGCAGCCCACCATCATCATCTATAAAATATGGCCAGGAGTAGCTGCCTCCCAGTGGGTGGTGGTGTGTGCTGAGTAATCACTGTGCAGCCTTAGCATAGTAATGAGATTCTAATAATGTTAGCTATTATTGTTATGGTGATGATGGAGCCTGGGAGACCAATTAGGGTAATTGACAGCTGATGAAGGCTTAAACCCAGGCCACAGAAATGGGGATGGAGATCCTTTAAATGTTCATAAACATACCATATTAGTAGGGTGATCATACAATTTACCCATATAGGAACAATTATGAGATAAATAGGTAAACAGCAATAGTGTCACTAGGACAACAGGCATAAATTGAGACTTATAGTCACCCTCCACATTAGTCTCTTCTAAGTTCAGCTCTTAGATATCTCTCACCAGCACCAATAATGCTCAGCTTATTTGATTACGTCAAAAGGAAATTTGTTTTGTTTGTATTTTTAATGGAGGCAGGAAGAAACCCACAAACGTCAGGCATCCTCTCAGCTGTCTTTTCTGACCCATTCCAGCCTGATTTACCACTCAGCCCAACTAAGCAAGCACAAGAGGGAGGGAAATCAAGTTATTTCTCTCTGTATCATAGGATGTGAACCACAGGAAGGCAAATTCTGCAGTCTTTATTTGCAGACTGAGTGGCTCAAACATCATGTCAACCTTAATGGCCTTCCTCTGTCTCCAAAACAGAGCTGAGTATTTCTCCTACGCCTTCCCTGAAGACAGGTAACTGGCCCACCTTTCCATTCTCTCTGATATACTCAGCTCAGGTACAGTGCCTGACACCCACAGCGACTTGATAAATACATCTATTTTTATTTTTTGATACAAAGAATTTAACTGAATCACATCCCCAGCCCATTTTTTTAAGAGAAAGGGAGAGAGTGAGAGAGAGAAAGAGAGAATAAATTTTATTTATTTATTTTTTATTCAGCCTTTGTTTCTCCAGCACTTAGTTGTGTACGTGGTGCTGGGGTTTGAACCCAGGTCCTCGTGCATGCCAGGCAAGTGCTCCAACTGCTGAGCCACTGCTCCAGCACCCTCAGGCAATTTTTTACTTTTTTAAATTTTGAGACAGAATCTCACTACGTTGCTGAGTTTGACCTTGAACTTGTGATCCTCCCATCTCAGCCTCCAGAGCCTCTGGGATTACAGGCCGGTACCACTGTGCCTGGATAGGGGATTGATAAATATTTATTGAATAGTATGCTGGTATTTTCTAAATAAATATTTCTTACTTGCATAGAGGATGGCCAAAGTTCCTTCCCCAACCCCAATATGTAAAGACACAAAGTTGTTCAGTCTACTTTCATTAGGTCCTGGATAGAAATATGGTGATCAGATCGATTGGGCTTTCCAGTATACATAGTCAACACCTTCCTTCCCAAAAGCCATGTCTTCATTAGCAATCTAAGCCTGAGTGGCCCAGGGTGGCAGCTCTCACACTGACACAGGGAGCAGGAAAATGAAGAGTCAGTTTTTGGCTTGAGGTAGTAAGGTCAACAGCTGTATCTCCCAGTTAGTCACCATCATCCTCAGGATTTCTTTCATTCCGAGCTTGTAGCCAAGCCCCTCCTCTGAATCTACTTATTCCTTTGAGAAAGGACCTTGGTTTTCTCTCTGAAGGCCCTTTCCTCTGGCCTGGTTTTCCTGGCTTTGCTCGGAAGCTTTGGGATTTCAACCGGGCAGGCAGTAACTTTCTTCCCACTTATTTTCCCGAGGTTGAATCTCCTGTTCCCCGGCCTAGAACCTCTCTGCACAGCACAGCTTACAACAGTGAGACTCACGTGGAGGTTTATTGGTGGAAGTACAGCAGCAGGTTGTTATAAACATCGTCTTACCTTACCCATGTCACTTGGCCCACCCCATTTTAGCTAGGTATCAGGGCCCCAGATTGTTCTCTCCTAGGGAACTGGCTACAGGAGCCTGCAGGAAGTGATCATCTCGGTCTTTTTGTTCCCAGAGGCTGTGGCACCAGGAGGCTCTCGTAGGCAGATTCAAGTTGACTGGAGATGTCACCAGCAAGTGTTTCTTGTAGCTGTTGCAATCACTTATTTCAGTGCCAGTGTTGGTGTTTCTGTGGGAAACCAGGAATGTCAGGGTCACTGAAGGCAATAGAGGACAAAGAAAACACTGTAAAAATCAACTTTAAAAACCATTTTATATGGGGCTGGAGCGGTGGCTCAGTGGTTTCAGCACTTGCCTGGCAAGCACTAGGACCCGGGTTCAAACCCCAGCACCACTTACACAACTAAGTGTTGGGGCAATGGAGGCCATGCGAAAAACTAAATAAACTTGTTTCTCTCTTTCTCTCTCTCACTGTCCCTCTCTCTTTAAAAAAAAACAAAACAAAACCATTTTATGGGGCTAGAGCAGTGGCTCGGTGGTTACAGTACTTGCCTGGCATGCGTGAGTATGTGAGTTCAAACCCTAGCACCATGTACACAATGAAATGTCTGAGGAATGAAGGTCACATGAAAAACTAAATAAAAATGACTTCTCACTTTCTCTCTCTTTCACTGTCCCCTCTTTCTTTAAAAAAAAAAAACAACATCATTTTATGGGGACTGGCTGGAGCAGTGGTTCAGCAGTTACAGTGCTTGCCTGGCTTGAGGACAGGGGTACAAACCCCAGCACCACGTGCACAACAAAGTGTAGGAGCACCAAAACCACATGAAAAACTAAATAAAATTGATTCTCTTTCTCTCTCTCCCTCTCACTGTCCTTTTCTCTAAAACAAAAACAAAAACAATACAAAACATTTTATGCCAAGTACAGTGATGCAGGCCTGTAATCCTGGTGACTTGAGAGGCTGAGTCAGGAGTATTGGAAGTTTGAGGCCAGCCTAAGCAACTTAGCAAAACTCTGCATCAAAAATAAAAAATGTTTCGGCCTTTGAAGGCAAATGGATGGCAATGGAAGAAGTCATGCTAGCCAAACCCAAGGAGTCAAGGATCAAATGTTTTCACTCATTTGTGGAGACTGGAGCTAAACCCAGACCTGAGTGAAAGGTTATCAAATTTATGTATTAGACCCAGAAGAGGTGTCACAACACATAATCTAAGGCAACCATAGATATGAAGGGGGGTGGGAGGGAAGGGCTAAGTGGGGGAGTAAGGATAGGGAAGGGTCATAGGGAGAGAATCAACAACGGAGCAAACTCTTTACCCCCCCCAGAATACAAATAATACATATGCAATCATTTAATTCTGGAAAATTCACAACCTAAGTGTTTATATCATTTGTAGGAGCAAAATATAGAAGAATCAAGAGACTGGAGTGTGGGGGTTGTAGGAATAATTCTGGTTTAAGAACAAATACATAGGGCTGGAGCAGTGGCTCAGCGGTTACGGCGCTTGTCTGGCATGCACAAGTACACGGGTTCAAACCCCAGCATCACGTACACAACTAAGTGTCAGAGCAACGAAAGCCATGTGAGAAACTCAATAAAAATTGATTCTCTCTGTCTCTATCTCTCTCTCACTGTCCCTCTCTCTTAAAAAAAAAAGAACAAATACATATCATATTGTTACTCTATACATTTATGATTGTACAATAACTCAACTCCTTAATAAAAAATAAAAAACAAATAAAATAGTCTAAAAAAAAGAAATTAAAAATAAAAAGAGCTAGGGGTGCCAGGTACAGTGGCTCATGATTGTAATCCCAGCAGCTTGGGAAGCGGAGGCAGTAGGATCACAGATTTAAAGTCAGCCTTAGCAAGGTCCTCAGCTACTTAGCAAGACTCGGTCTCAAAAAAAAGAAGAAAATTAAAAAAGAGAGCGCTAAGGATGTAGTTCAGTGGTTCAGCTTCCCTGAATTCAAACCCAGTACCAAAAAAAAAAAGTCAGGGGTATAGCTCAGGCAAAGTGTCTCTGGGTTCAATCTCTAGCAAAATACATACACACACACAGAGAGAATTTATCATCGTGTGTTTTTAGCACAAGTGACTTCAACACAGATGGAAATATAGAAACAAAGGGCAATGACAACCTGCATATATGGTCTGATGCATGTGAGAGCAACCGAGGAGAGAACGCCTGGGAGGAGCAGGCTGGAGAGAAGTCTTACCTCTCTATGCCTCAAGCATTGGTTGGATGCCTTAAGAGCCTAATGTGTTATGAGTCCAAGGCAAAATTTGAACCCACTGAGAGCTGCCTGTTGCCCACTGTATTCTGCCAGGTGCTGGCGATGTCCTCAGCATCAAGACAATCTTAAAACAGTTCTGTAAAACAAGAAAAAATTTAAAAAATCACAGCACTTAGCAACTAGAAAAATACATATGAGGCTAACAACCTTTAAAAATGCTACTTAGAACTGGTATACATGGTTAAGAGAAAAACTAGAAACTACAAAATGACACTAAAAAGAAAATAAAAATTGCTTACATTGTAACTATTCAGAGATAAATGCAATGAGTTTTTTCTTTTAAGTGAAGATAATTTTAGAGTTAGTTGGCTGAATACTGGCTAAATTATCTAAAGGCCTCTTTGCTACAAAATGACTAGAAATGCTGGATAAAGATAAGAAATATAATTTTAAGTGCATTATTGTGTTTACAAAATGAACAATCCCAGGGACTCAAAGACCCTTACCAGAGAAGGGAGTGTAAGCTGCTAAAGGACTCTCCAGCCTTGAGAACCAAGGGCTTGCCCCGTGCCCCATGCAGAGACTCCTTTGCAAAGAGTAGCTGGCTAAAGAGAGGGCCTTCCTGAGGCCACCTGAGAGCTGAAGCTGCAGCCCTAGGATCTGGGAGATCCAGTAGATGGGCACATTCCTGCCCACGAACAGGGAGGGCAGGAGAGTTGAGACATGGGGATTCTTTGTTGTTTTGGGGACAAGTTGGTACTATCCAGGAGGCATGATCCTCCTCCTAAGTGGTTGGTCAAATAACAAGAGGACACTTCCTAAGGACCAGATGTGGGATAGGCCAGAGACAGATAGATAGACAGATGGCATACCAGCATGAAGCAACTGTAAGTCCCACTCAAGAGGATTCCTTAAAGGGATAAGGGCATCCTAACAGCTGGTGCTTGGGGCAAGGACCCTGCAGAGCCAGGGTCTAAGGGGAAGGGGTGGCCAGATACAAGGGAGATGTCACAACATTTACAGAGTTGCATTGGAAGGGATGGGACTTCAAAGAACCCAAAAGGTGCAGGCAGTGACTCACACCTGTAATCCCAGCAACTTGGGATACTGACAGAAGTATCATGAGTTCAAGGCCAGCCTGGGCAACTTAGCAAGACCCTGTCTCAAAAAAAAAAAATTTTTTTTTAAAGGTTGGGAATACGGCATGACTCAGTGGTACAGCACTTGCCTAGCATGCTTATGGCCCTGGGATTGATCTCTATACTGGAGGGAAAAGAAAGAAAGAAAGAAAGCTCCTAAGAGAAAAAGTCACCTTAAAGCATTAGGAAAAAGAGGGGAATGACAACATACCAGTCTGCCACTAGGAGAGGACATCTTGACAAATGGCCAGGTTGAGGATAGTGGACAGCTGTAATAAATTCCATGTTTTGATAATCTTCAGGCACTGGACATTTTAATTTCAGAACTGAGGCTGCTTTTGCATTTTAAAGGGACAAGAGGACCTTTTATTTACTAAAAGGGGGCCACATGCTTTGGGGACTGCCAAGGGAAGCAGTTTTTATCCTGAGGCAAATAGAAAACTTCACACACACACACACACACACACACACACAATCATTAAAGGAAGATAAAAATAAGGCTGCATCCTGATGATGTCCTACAAGTAGTACTTTTGTTTGTTTATTTTATGGTACTGGGGAGTGAACCCAGGGACACTACATCACTGAGGCATATCCTCAATCCTTTTTACTTTATATTATGAGATAGGCTCTTGCTGCCCAGTCTGGCCTCAAACTTGTGATCATCCTGCCTTAGCCTCTCAGTACCTGGGATTACAGGTGTGGGCCTCTGTGTCGAGTACGAGTTGTACTTATTCAACATACTGGTTGCTTTCGCTTTGGATTTCTATTGCACGTTATAAAGAATGTAATACAATTAGTAAATTAATAAAATGTTGGAGCTAGAGATCTCTGGGTTACTGTCTATTCTTTCTATTTGACAGAAGACATAGATGAGGCAAAGAGAAGTAGGGTCTTTTTAAGGTACCCTTGTAAGCTGGATAGAGATAGTCTACAGCTAGCTCCATGAAACTGAGTTATTAGGTATACTTCTTGGACCTGACTTACTCATCCTTCATCACTTTATTAAGTGTCTGCCATATGAAAACACTGGGTTTTGCCTGGGAAATCGATATTCTAATCAAAGAAACCTGAATATCCCAGACCTTACTTTCAAGAACAGACTTACAACAAAGTGGAGTTGTGTGCATGACTATCCAGAATAAAAGGAAGGAACAGAAATAGGTTGCTAGAGGGTGACCCTGTGACTCCATGCTGGAGGAAGGGATGATGAGGCTGACCAAACTGGACCCACCTATTTGATGTGAGCTGGGGCCTTCTGGAGAGTCCCAAGAAGTTACTACTGGTCTGCTCAGCTGCCAGCAGCATGAGGGTCTCGTTGGTCTGGGAGGATGACGAGAGGCTGCTTTCAGGCTGTGTGGAAAAACATGCACCAGAGGATCAGGCTGCTCCCTGAAAATTCCCGGCCTTCCCAGGCATAACCTTGAAGGAATCTGTGGGCTTATACTTGAGTTTTGCAGCCTAGTCCTGGAAACCTGTTCCTTCAGTGTTAAACCCCAAAATCACCAGACCAAAAACAAGACCCCTGGGGCAGGATCGTGCACTCTTCAATGGGCTGGAGAGGCTCCTCTGTCTAGAACACGAGATCTGGAGGTGGAATGGCTGACTTTCAAAAATAACTCACCTACTTTAGGTAGGTGAGTTATACCACTTAATGAGAGGAACCAAGTATTTAGGTTTTGAAATCTCTAGGCTTAGGGCAATCCAATCTATCATGCTTTCTGTCCTGTGTTTCTACACTAGGCAGGTCCTGGAAAGGCTTTGCTGGTGTCAAAAATCACCCAAGGGGGCTGGAGTGGTTACGGTGGTTACGGTGCTTGCCTGGAATGCTCGAGTACACGAGTTCAAATCCTAGCACCCACATGCACAACTAAGTGTCCAGGCAACAAAGGCCATATGAAAAATTGAATAAAAATTAATTCTCTCTCTCTCTCTCTCACTGTCCTTCTCAAAAAAAAAAAAAAAATCACCCAAGGTCTGAGGGTGTAGCTCAGTGGCAGAGTGCTTGCCTGGCATGAGCAAGGCCCTGGGTTTGATCCTAGTGCTACTAAAAAAAAAATAAACAAATAAATACATAAACAGGAACTCAATAGTTAATGTAAAAAGGAATAAAATATACAAATTCAGAAGCAACAATGTTAAAATTCATCAAGACAAAGAGATGCCACATTCTCACTCGTCACATGAGAAAATTTGTTACTCAATTGTGATAGAATATAGTGCCTAAATGATATGGAAAATATAAATTATATAATCTAAAGTGAAAAACAGAATTCACCAATATACGCAGTTGTCCCTCAGTATCTGTGGGGACTGTTTCCAGGACTCCCCTCCAATATCAAAATTCATAGCGGCTCAAGTTCCTTGCATAAGATGGCATAGTGGTTCCTATCACCTATGCGCATCCTCCTCCTCTAAATCATCTTTAGATTACCATGATACAATGTAAATGCTGTGCAAATAGACCATATATTGTTTAGGGAATAATGACCAAACAAATGTCCGACATGTTCACTATACACGCAATTTCTTTCTTTTCTTTTTGGTACTGAGGATTGAACCCAGAGGCACTCTGCCACTGAGCTACATCCCCAGCCTTTTTTAAATTTTGAGACAGGGTCTTGCTAAGTTGCTCAGGTTGGCCTCAAACTTGAGACCCATCTGCCTCAACCTCCCAAGTTGCTGGGATTAAAGATCTGCATCACCCAGCAGATGTAATTTCTTTTCCCAAGTATTTCTGATCTAAAGTTGGTTGAATCCATGGATATGGGACTTGCATATACAGAGGGCCAACTGCGTGTTTGTACATGTGCATGGTATGTATGTGTGCGTGCATATCCATACATGTCTAGACTTACTTCACTGCAGACCTTGGGGGCATGTCCTACTTACTGTTGTTTCGGTGGAGAGGCTGGGCATCATCTTGGGCACCAGGCAATGAGTGAATTGGATTCTTGGGTCTTTGGTGGTGATGGATAGACCTTCCTGTAGAATTCTCACTAAGCGGATCCAAAATTGAAACACAGTTTCTGGATGTTTTTCATGGAGCCTCAGATAGTAGATCTTTTCCGTCACTGTTCTAAGTCGCAGGATGCGCTGAGTCCGGTCACAAATTTGTAGCTCCACATACTTCAAGGGGAGAATCCTGGGCATAATTGGGAAATTTCCATGTTGGTGCCTCCCACCACTGCTTGAGGAATACAGACAGGAGAAGCTTGTGTTCTGAGAGTGGGAATGAGTAAGACCAACTCCTTTCTGATTTCTAGGACTTTTATTAACCAATCTGCCCACAGCAATGACAATGACTGCTATTGGTGCATACTATCTCATTTAATTCTCAAAAGCAGATTTTGACAACGGAAAGATAAATATTGTTAATTCCAATTTACAGATTTTGAAACTGAGGCTTGGGAAAGCTCAGCAGTTTCCCCAAATTTAGGTCTTATTAAGTGGGAACTGGAACAACTGACTCCATCTCCAGGCTTTTTCCCTACACCGTGATCATCTTTGTTGAGAGGGTAAGGACAGCTTGCCCGGCATGCTCAAATACACAAGTTGAAACCCCAGCATCATGTACACAACTAAGTGTCAGAGAGGGTAAGGACAAGAATGGCTGTCTCCTATACAAGCAGTATTTTTTTTCAGTCTCAACACATCATAACCATATTTTACTTTCATATCTCTCTCTTTTTTGGGGGAACCCCCTACATCTATGTTGAAAAAAAATAAAACTGGTGCTGAAGCGGTGGCTCAGTGGTTACAACGATTGCCTGGCATGCACAAGGACACAGGTTGGTACCCAGCACCACATACACAACAAAGTATCGGAGCAATGAAAACCAGGTGAAAAACTTTTTAAAAATTGATTTCTCTTTTTCTCTTTCTCTGTCTCTCATTATCCACCTCTCTTTTTTAAAAAGAAAATAAATAAATAAAACTAAACAAAAGGAACTGGACTTCAGACAGGAACTGTCGACTGAACTGCTCCACCCACAGCACCACACACAATGCTTGGTATATACAGATACTAAATAAATGCTTGTTAAATGAATGAATGAGTGAGTTCCACACTAAAGAACACTGCTCTTTTTCTTTTGATCTGAAATCCAGCGGCAGAACAATGCACATACCAGGCAAACACCAGCCCCTCCCTCCAGCCTTTCTTTACCTGCTCAGTGTGATGACTGGGACACCAGGTGCACTCCAGGTAGAAAACTGACTCTGGGGCCAGGTGACATTGGCCATCAGGAGGACGTTGGGGAGTGGCAAGGAGGGCACTGAGGATGTCACCCCAAGGATCACAGTAGTAGATCCTTCCCAGACATCCATCCAGTTTCTGGGCTTAGTGACCTGGAAATCAGCCCCAGGTACATGGTTCAGAAAGGAGCAGAAGACAAAGGGTAGGAGGATACAGATGTAAAAATGGTCACTTCAGCTGGTGACAGGTGTACAGCATCCTGGATTAGTCCTTTGTGTTGGTCTCCCCAAATAGACTTTATGCTCACTAGCAACAGGAACCCTGTGTGACTCTTCCTAACTGCAGGAAAAAGCTGAGTGGCACTGAAATTTTATCTCCTCTTCCTCGGGTAGCAGAAGCCAGCACTGGCTTCTGATGACTCAGAAGGCAGATGGTGTGAGAATACAGAAGAGCTGTCAAAGGGGGAAGCCCAAACAGCTCAGGCTCAAGAGGTCAGGAGCTCCCTCAGGAGGAGGGGCAGCCTGCTGATAGGTCTTGTGTGTGGTAATGACCTGCTCTCCTGAAGCACCTGGAGCATGTGGCAAGACAGTGAGTCTGGATGCCCGGCCTGGGGACAGAGTCTCAGCTCACTACAGAAAGGCACCAGAGCTGTGGCCTCTTAAGAAGACACAGTGGGGCTGGAGCAGTGGCTCAGCGGTTACCGCACTTGCCTGGCATGCGCAAGGATGCAGGTTCAAACCCCAGCACCACATACGCAACAAAGTGTCGGAGCAACAAAAGCCATGTCAAAAACTAAATAAAATTGATTCTCTCTTTCTCTCTGACTGTCCCTCTTCTCTTTAAAAACAAAAAAGAAGAAGAAAAAGCAGAAGATGACGACACCAGGACCAAGGTAATATTAGGAGAGACCCTATATTCCCAAGACACTAAGCCCTCTCCTAATGTTCTAGACTTTGCAGTCAATAGGACTGTTGCACTGCTCCTGGTAGAACAAGGACAAGAAGGCCACAGGAATGCCTGGAATGTATTTCCCAACAGCCTGACCAGATGATGCTCCTAGAAAAATGAATTTTGACTTTGGAGGGGAAAAAGGGACATTTCTTGGAGCCCATGCTGTGGAATGAAATTTGGATCCCCTATAATCTATACAGGACAGAACACACTGGAAGTAAGTGTTCAAGAAGTGTTTGGGGTTGAAGCTGCTCTGGGGTGATGATGGTGATGGTGGTGTGGAGAACAGGGAGACGGGAAGCAGCGTAACTCTGTTCTGACTAATCTTGCGCTCAATCCTTTCACGTAACCTTGGACTTCTGCTGTGGTCCACCTCTCCTGGCACATTCTGAGTTTCTTACTGCCTATTAGGCAGACTACTTCATGCCCACTCAGACTAAGTTTTAATATTAGACCAACTAGAAAATATGAAGAAGGCAAATCTGCTGCCGAAACATCACACCCAAAGAGAAATGACTAGAAACTGGGTCCCAAGTAGGGAGACCAAGTGAACGCTCCTTTTCCACAAGAATGTTAGCTGTGTGTTCTCCCAGGCTTGCCAGCTGATCCCCCAAGTATGCAGTCCCCTGGGGAGCCCCAGGAGCCATGAACACAGCACCCCCATATAGCAGACTGCAATAGGGAGTAGAGTATCTTGTTTCTCTGTGAGTAATCTCCAAATTAAGCCCTGGATATACTTCCAGTGGTTCCCACCTTCTCTCCTTCAACTCCTCACTACTTATCCACTTATCTGGGTAGATTCTTGTCCTGTAGACTCTGAATCAATCTCAATTTCAACCTCAATCAATCTCTCTCCCTTCCTGCCTCTCTCCTTTCCCTGGTTCTGCTTTACTCTGTAGGATTCATTCTCAAAGAGCAAAGACAACTACATTTATATTCTATACCTCTTGCTCAGTAAGTCCAGCAAAAGTCTTGAAGATTCTTATAGGCCTGATCTTTATCATGTGACTAGACCAATGTCATCTCTCAGCCAGGAACCTGGCCTGCTCGTGCTGGCTAGGTCTGGTTCACATGCCCTTTCCTGAAACCAAGGTCAAGGATCACCTGTCCACAGCTGTAGGGGTCTGGGATTTTACTCTATTGCAAGTTAACAGGCGAGCCTGCCACAGCTTCACTATGCTGCAAGACCTCTGCTTTAGAGACACAGAACATGTTACTTATGGCACAGCAGGTACTTCATATGCACATGGGTCCCCTTGTGCCTGAAGTCCCTTAAAGAAAATTCAGAGTGACCCAGGAAGGTGCTGCACGCACAAGTTGATGCACACCACAGCTGAGGACCCCAAGCTTAGAAACCCTCTTCGAAGAGGGGGCTGCTAACAAACCTGCCTACCCTTCACCCTGGATAGGGCTGTTATCTTTAACAAGCCTCCCTTGCCCTGACCCAGGTATGTGGAAGTCCCTCTGCCTGGTACATCTGCCCTCCTGCTCTTCTGCTCAATAAAGCCTCAGGAATACCTCAAAGAGTGACTTATGACCCTGTTTTCTGAAAAACCTTCTCCAGGGCTGGTGCAGTGGCTCAGTGATTATGGCACTTGCCTGGCATGTGGGAGTATGGGAGTTCAAATCCCGGCACCACAAACACAACGAAATCTCGGAGCAGCAAAAGCTCCATGAATAACTAAATAAAATTGTTTCTCTCTCTCTCTCTCTCTCTCTCAAAACAAAAACAAAAAAGAAAAACAGCTTCTCCAACTGTCAAAGTCCAGAGGGGATGCTCTAGATGCCTCAGGCACCTATTCTCTGTACTCATGCCTTGGGGATCAATTGTTTCAAACTATCCAACACAGACCTTGCTTAGACAGCATTTTATAACAAGTAGACCAAACTTATAATCAGCTCAGATCAGGACACCATCTGATATTCTGAGCATCTCCTGCCCTGCATTTAGGCATTTAGGCACAGGAATTTAGCATGTGCTTCCTGGCTAATTGGTTATATCACACTATAAAGAAGAACAGATACACAGTCAGGCCAGTGTCTGTGGGAGACAGGCAGGACCTGGGTGATATCTGATAAATATTCAGACAAAAACTACCACATGCTCCTGGTGGCTCCTTGCTTCCCCAAGCTATGAATGGAAATTTCCACTGGTCTATCACCTCTCTTGGGCAGAATCTGAGCAAGACCAATCTGCCCAGTGATCTTGCTTTTCAAACACAGCTGTTTCTAAACTATCCGAGAAAGAGGAAGTTGGATCTCAGAACAGGTTTTCCAATAGTGGCCTTCATTCCCTGAAACCATCCACTTTGGATGAGTGGCCCATGGAGGGTGCCCGTGGACCAGCCTGGAGACAGCTTTGGCTTCTCTGTAAGGTTTGAGTCTAGTTCATTAAAGCACAGGGCTTGCTGGGAGCTCTCTTTTGCTGTAGGCAAAAACTGAAATTGAACTTGGGACCCAGATCCTTACTTGTTCTGTCTTTGGTGGTTTCTTTCTCCACCCCAGGTCTTTCAAAGTCCACAGCACCTTGTGACCAACGCTAGGAACAGTTTCAGAAAGGGGAAGACAGGTGGCCCTGACATGCACGGGGATACCTGGATAAAGTTGCTTTCAAACACCACTGAGTTGGAGAACAGGTTGAATTCTGGAGAATGAATCAGTTGACAAAGAAGGCCATTTTCCACCTCAAGTGCCACTCCAGGGCCTGGTTCTCTGACCCTAGGAGGGAGGCCCCTAATTTTACTCATTGGTTCTTGGGAAGAATGGGCTGGGGAACATCCCTGGGGCTCCTTGCAGACCCAGCCTGACTCCAAGGTGTTGTTGTGACAACTGGCTCCCCCTACCTCCGCAGCTCCACCTCCCTCCCTACTTAAGGCTGTCCACCAGGGTTGGGAGGGCCTGTCAGCTCACAATGGCAGGAATGACATCAGGGAATGTGATGGGCAACAACAGGAAAGGGAAAAAGAAGAGGACAGGAAGCATAGCGGATGTGCAGGGCTCTCTTATCCCTCTACCAGCTACCAACCACCAGTAATAGAGCCAATCCCTCTTTTCAAACATTCAGTCTTATTCTAAACAGGAAGAAAATGACCCTCCCAAGTAAGTGTATGCCAAGAAAGAAGCGAGCTGGCCAGGAGAGCAAGGTAGGCTCTGGGGAAGCCCACACCCTTTAATTCTCTCTGCTCACAGTGAAACCTCATACAAAAACTCTGAGTGTGAATTGTTTATTTCAGATTAGGCCCTGACCTGCCCGGAAGAGTCTAAGGGTGGGAGGATGGAATTCATTTTTCTTACCCCATCTCATGGGATAAAATGAGAATTATTTTTTAATCACCAGGCTGTTAACAAAGAGGCTTATTTATTTAGAAACAGCGGACAAAGGAAAAAGTAGTTGGTACAGTCGTATGATGGAGCCAACCTAAAACAGGTCTTGAAGGAAGATAGGTCTAGTGGAAAGTGCCTGTAGTCCCAGCTACTTGGGACACTGAGGCAGGTGGATCACTTGAGCCGAGGAGTTTGACACCAACCTGGGCAACATACCGAGATCCCATCTCAAAAACTTTTTTTTTTAATTTCAAAGTATTTGCAAATAAAACAACACTCTTCTTCTTCTTCTCCTTCTTCAGGGAGAGGGAGAAAGAGAGACTCAGTTTTCTTTAATTTTTCATGTGGCTTTCATTGCTTTGAAACTTCATTGTGTACATGGTGCTAGGGTTTGAACCCAGGTCCTTGCGCATGCCAGGCAAACACCATACCCGCTGGGCCACCTCTCCAGCCCCATCAATACACTTATAAATAAGAACAAATCAGAACTCACTAGGGAAATTATAAAATCAACATAAACCGGGCATAGTGGCACACATTGTAATCCCAGTGATTCAGGAGGCACAAGTTCAAAGCCACTCTCAGCAACTTGGTAAGGCCATTGTTTTCAGAGCTGCTTTACCACTGAGCTATATCCCCAACCCTTTTTATTTTTTAAGACAGGGTCTCACTAAATTGTTTAGAGGCTCAATAAATTGCTGAAGGCTGGAGCGGTGGCTCAGCAGTTACGGTGCCTGCCCAGCATGCACAACTACTTGGGTTCAAACCCTAGCACCCACATACACAATTAAGTGTCAGAGCAACAGAAGAGATGTGGAAAACCTCAATGACAATTGATTCTCTCTGTCTCTATCTCTCTTTCTCACTGTCCTTCTCTTTTTAAAAAATAAAAATTAAAATTAAAAAAATTGCTGAGGCTGGCCTTGAACTTGTTATCCTCCTGCCTCAACCTCTGGAGTTCCTAGGATTACAGGCCTGTGCCACCATGCCAGGCTAAAATATTTTAAATTTAATAAAATGAAAACACAAAACATATACCTTATGAATTGCAACAGAAGCAGTACTTAAGAAAGGAAGTTTAGTTTCATATTCTTATGGTAAAAGTCTAAAAATTAATTATGCTTCCATCTAAAAAGCTAGATAAAAAGAAAACATTAAGCAAGTGAAATGGAAGAAGTAAAAAATAAAGATGGGGGGCTGGAGCAGTGGCTCAGTGGTTTCGGTGCTTGCCTGGCGAGCATGAGGACCTGAGTTCAAACCCCAGCACAATGTACACAATTAAGTGTTGGAGCAACGAAGGCCAAGTGAAAAACTAAATAAAGTTGATTCTTTCTCTGTCTCTCCCACTGTCCCTCTCTCTTTAAAAAATAAAATAAAATAAAGATAGGACTAGATATCAACGAAATAGAAAATTGAAACTAAAAGTGAAATTTTTTGAAAAAAATAATAAAATTGATAGAAATTGAAAAATTTGTTGCTAGAGTGATCTAGAGAAAATATAGATTATCCATTTGAAATTCAAAGGGAATAGCACTGGATTTTTTTTTTTTTAGTAGTATGGATTATACCCATGGGCATTTCACCACTGAGCTACAACCCCAGCCCTTTTTTTTTTTTTTAATCAGGGTATCATTAAATTACTTAGGGCCTTGCTTACTTGCTTAGTTGCTGAAGCTGACTTTGAACATGTGTGCTTCTGTCTTAGCCTCCCAACCCGCTGGGATTACAGGCGTGCACAACCACACCCAGCTTACCGTGGATCTTACCAATTTTTTTTTTTTTGAGAGAGAGGACAGTGAGAGAGAGACAGAGAGAATCAGTTTTCTTTTTTTTATAAAGAGAGAGGGACAGTGAGAGAGACAGAGAAAGAGAGAAACAACTTTATTTAGTTTTTCACATGTTGCTCCAACACTCAGTTGTGTACGTGGTGCTGGGGTTTGAACCCGTGTACTTGCGCCTGCCGGGCAAGCCACCGCTCCAGCCCCTAGATCTTGCCAATTTTAAAAGTGTGAAAAAGAAATAGTTGCAGCAACTATATGCCACACATTTGACAATTTAGATGTTCTAGATGTCATCACATAGAAATGATTATAACTGACTTCAGAAAAACATTTTAAGCCAGTGCAAAAGTGAACACCAAATCCCAGTAATTTGGGAGGCTGAGGCAGGAAGATTCCAAGTTTGAGGCTAGCCTCTGCAATTTAGCAAGACTCTAAGCAACTTAGCAAGACCCTGTCTCAAAAAATAAATATGTGGCTTAGTGGCAAATCACCTCTGGGTTCAATCCCCAGTATCAAAAAAAAAAACCAAAAAAGGAAAAAATTATTTTAACTGAATTTTTTTTTTTTTTTAGAGAGAGACAGGGAGAATCAATTTTTATTGAGTTTTGAGTTTTTCACATGGCTTTCATTGCTCTGACACTTAGTTGAGTATGTGGGTGCTGGGGTTTGAACCTGTGTACCTGGGCCTGCTAGGCAAGCGCCGAAACCGCCAAGTCACCGCTCCAGCCCCTTAACTGAATTTTTAAATTAACTTAGGAGAAAATCAGATAAATATGTATATTCATACAAGAAATTGATTTGTAATAAAATATCTCTCCACAAATGAAACTCACTGGAGGAGTCTATCAAACATTTGAGGAATGAATAATATCAACTTTATACAAACTCAAGAAATGGAATAGGAAAAACAGTTCTCAATTTGTTTTATGAATCCAGCATTAACAAAATGAGATAAAAACAATGCTAGAAAAAAATGCGAGAGACCACAGACCAATATTACTCAGGAATGGGCACCAAATTACCAACAACCAAAAAAGAGACTCTGTTCACGGACTGGAAGATTCAACATTAAGATGTAACTTCTCAGCTGGAACGGTGGCTCTGTGGTTATTGCACTTGCCTCATGCACGAGTACACAGGTTCAAACCCTGGCATCATGTACACAACTAAGTGTCAGAGCAATGAAAGCCACATGAAAAACTAAATAAAAATTGATTCTTTTTTTTTCCTCTCTCACTGTCCCTCTTCTTTAAAAAAAAAGTCACTTCTCCCCTAAGTTAATCTGTAGATTCAATAAAATCCCAATCAAAATTCCAGAAATTAAAAATTGGATAAAAAAAAGATTGATTTCAGTTATTTTTAAAATAAAAATTTGAACAGATAACATATTCACAAGGCACAATCATCCAAAAGTATGAAAAATGGCAACAGTGAAGAATCTGTCTCCCTCACATCCCTGTCTTTAGCTTGGTTCCCACTACCCTTCCCCCAGATAAGCCACAGTTGGCATTTTCTTGTTCATCCTTTTGGAAAATGTTGATAACATATACACCAATTTATATTTCCACAAAAGCGTTTGACAGTTCACACTTCTCAGATTCATGGTCTCTGTGTATTAAACTTGTGAACTTTGATGAGGCTGAAAGGCTAAAACAAATGCTATCTCATTGTAATTTTTGTTGTTGTTGTTTGTACCAGTGATTGAACCCAGAGGCGCTTAACTACTTAACTACATAATCAGTCCTTTTAATTGTATTTTATTTTTTTATTTTGAGACAGGGTCTGGCTAAGTTGCCTGGGGCCTCACTAAATTGCTGAAGCTGGCTTTGAACTTATCATCCTCCTGCCTCAGCCTCTAGAGCCACTGGGATTACAGACATGTGCCACTGCTACTGGCTTCAGTGTAATTTTAATTGATCATCTTTTCGCTTGCTTTTTTCTTTCTTCTAGGAATTTGTGTTCGTAGCATTTGCCAGTTTTTCTATTACATTATTGGTCTTTTATTTCTCTGTTCAGAGGCATTCTTTTTATTTATTTATTTATTTATTTATTTATATGTACCAAAAATTGAACCCAGGGGTGCTTAACCACTGAGCCACATCCCCAGTCTTTTTTTATTTTTTCATTTTGAGATGTGGTTTTACTAAGTTTCATAGGGCTTTGCTAAATTGCTGAGGCTGATTTTTTAGGCATTTTTTTTATTGGAAGCATTAATTTGGGGGCTGGAGCAGTGGCTCAGCAGTTACAGCACCTGCTTGGCATGTGCAAGGATGCAGGTTCAAATCCCAGCACCACGTACACAATGAAGCAATGAAAGCCATATGAAAAAAAAACTCAAAAGAATTGATACTTTCTCTCTCTCTCTCTCTCTCTCTCTCTCACTGTCCCCTTCGCTTTAAAAAAAAAAGAAACATTAGCCTTTTCGTGTGTGTAAAATTAATTGCATCTTTATAGTTTGTAATTTGTCTTTGAATTAGTTGACAGTGGTTTTTGACATGTGGAACTTTTTTTTTTAAAGAGAGAGGGACAGTGAGAGAGACAGAGAAAGAGAGAAAGAACTTTATTTAGTTTTTCACATGGCCTTAGTTGCTCCAACACTTAGTTGCGTACGTGGTGCTGGGGTTTGAACCCGGGTCCTCGTGCTTGCCAGGCAAGTGCCGAAACCGCTGAGCCACCGCTCCAGCCCCATGTGGAACATTTTTGATAATTAAATTTATCAATCTGTTCATTTATGGTATTATATTTTGAAGAAGTTTTCCCCATTCTATGGGAAAGGAGAGGAAGGAAAAGGGAAAGGGAATGGGGGAGACAAAAATATTGTGTAGTGTAGTATACTTTACACCTCTGAGATACTAAAGAGTTCCTATGCAATCACTAAAAATCGGATGAGTGGGACTGGAGCGGTGGCTCCGTGGTTATGGCGCTTGCCTGGCATTCGAAAGTACACGGGTTCAAACCCCAGCACCCACGTACGCAACTAAGTGTCAGAGCAACGAAAGCCACGTGAAAAACTCAATAAAAATTGATTCTCTCTCTCTCTCTTTCTCTCTCTCACTGTCCTTCTCGCTTTTTTTTAAAAAAAAAAATCAGATGAGTAGGGGCTGGAGCTGTGAGTCTGGGTTACAGCACTTGCCTGGCATGAGTGAGGACGCAGGTTCAAACCCCAGCACCACATACACAGCAAAGTATTGGAGCAATGAAGCCACATGAAAAACTAAATAAAACTGATTCTTTCTCTCATTGTCCTTTTCTCTCTCTAAAAAAAAAAAAAAAACCATAGCTCAGCGGTGACTCAGTGGTTACGGTGCTTGCCTGGCATGTGCCAGTACGTGAGTTCAAACCCCAGCACCACATACGCAACAAAGTGTCTGTGGAATGAAAGTCACATGAAAAACTAAATAAAGTTGATTATTTCTCTCTCTCTCTCTCTCTCATTGTTCCTCTCTCTTTAAAAAAAATCATAGCAGAGAAAAGATTTTCATAATAACATCTCAAGGAAAGTTGGTCATAAAATTAATTATTAATGTAAGATTCTTAAAAGGAGCCCTCAAAGCTGGGTGCAGAAGTGCACACCTGTAATTCCAGCCCCATTGACTTGTGAGGCTGAGACAGGAGGATCACAAGTTCAAGGCCAGCCTCAGCAACTTAGCAAGACCCTGTCTCAAAATAAAAAAAGGACTGGGGATGTGGCTCAGTGGTTAAGCACCCCTGGGTTTCATCCTTGGTTCCCAAAAGGAAAAGAAGAAAAACATGATGGGAGAATAGAGCTTCACACTGAGAATCTACCATCAGCTCAGCAATGCCATATCATTCACTTGGTCTCTTCTGTGTGTTTCCTTGACAGTAAAATAGGAAAATTGGGTTAATCCTGCAAGGTCCAATATAGTAGAGACTATTAAGTGCTTTGAAATGATGTAGTCGAAATGGAGATTTGTTGGGAGAGTAAAATTCCCATCAACATCATAAACTTAATACAACAAAAAACAATTGAAAATATCTGATTGATGACTTTTTACATTGAATACATGCTGAAATGACAATCTTTTGAATAATTAGGTTAAATCTGCTTAAATATATCCTTTCCTGTTTCTTTTTACTTTTTTTTAAAGAGAGAGTGTGTGAGAGAGAATCAATTCTATTTATTTTTCATCTGGCTTTTGTTTTTCTGACACTTAGTTGTGCATGTGGTGCTGGGGATTGAATCCAGGGTCAAGTGCATGCCAGGCAAGCGCTCTACTGCTGAACCACTGCTTCAGCCACCTCTTTTTACTTTATAATGTGGTCACTACGAAATTTTAAATTATACATGTGGTTTGCATTGTATTTTTATTAAACAACACTGAGCTGGATTCTGTCTTCCAATCCTCAGTATCTGCAGTATGTATATTTGAAGTAGTCCGTCCTTTCTCAGTGTTCACTAGATGGCACTAGAGTTCAGACCACTAGCTGAAAATTTATTTTTTTAAAGAGAGAGGGACAGTGAGAGAGACAGAGAAAGGGAGAAACAACTTTATTTAGTTTTTCACCTGGCCTTAGTTGCTCCAACATTTAGTTGTGTACGTGGTGCTGGGGTTTGAACCTGGGTCCTTGTGCTTGGCAGGCAAGCACCGAAACTGCCGAGCCATTGCTCCGGCCCCAGAAAATTTCTTAATTTAAAATTTGTACTTGCACTTTTCTGAAATGTGATCTGCATAGTTGCATTTGCTTGGCTTTGCTTACATTGTCCCCTCCACTGGGAAACTCTTTTATAACCTAGCGTCAGTCCCACAAACCTACTCATTTTTTAAATTTCAGATCCATTAAGAAGCTCCTCTTTCATATCCCACTCTGCCTGGGATGTTAAAATAACTTTATTGTATACAAATATTTCTATTAAATAGTCATGACACGTTATTTTTTACCTGAATCACCCTGTACTATCTTTTTTGTTTTGGGGGGAGGGTAAGGTAACTGGGGATTGAACCCAGGGCCTTCGCACATTTTAGACAAGTACTCTGCCACTAAGCTATGTCCCTAGCCCTTTCTTTTGTTTCGAGACAAGGTTTCACTGAGTTCCTCAGGTTGGTCACAAACTTAGGACCTTCCTGCCTCAGCCTCCCAAGTTGCTGAGATGACAGGCATGTGCCATGCTGCTCAGCACCCTCTACTCTCTTGTGTGCATTATCTGAGGGAGGTCGTGGTGAGGTCTTAGCTAATGACTGCCATCTGATAGTTTCTGTGGGCAATATATCAGTCCAGAGAGGCTAAGCTGCAGCAACAAATCCCCAAACTTCAGGAACTTAACACAACATAGTATTTCTGGTCATCAGGGATCTGTTGAGGGTTCTTCTCCAGGACCTACTCTACTGGAGCAGTTCCAGATGGAGCAATTCTGGTCATTGAGACAGAGCAAGAAAGCCTTGTAGGTTTGGAATCAGCCCTTAAGATGCTTCAACCCAGGACTGGAGTGGTAGCTCTGTAGTTATGGGGCTTGCCTTGCATGCATGATGATGCGGGTTCAAACCCCAGCACCATATATACAACGAAGTGTCCAAGCAACAAAAGGCACATGAAAAACTAAATAAAATTGATTCTTTCTCTCTCCCCTCCCACCATCTTTCTCTCTGTCCCTCTCTCTTAAAAAACAAAAACAAACAAAAAATAAATAAAAGCTTGCCCGGCATGTGCAAGGACCTGAGTTCAAACCCCAGCACTATGCTACATATACAATGAAGTCTCAGAGTAACAAAGGCCATGTAAAAAACTAAATAAAATCGATTCTGGCTTTCTCTTTCTCTCTCTATCTCCCTCCCCCTTGCTGTCCTTCTCTCTTAAAAAAAAAAAAAACAGGCACTTGTCCGGCAAGTGCAAAGACCCAAGTTCAAAACCCAGCACTACGTACACAATGAAGTCTCAGAGCAACAAAGGCCACATGAAAAACTAAATAAAATTGATTCTGTTCTTCTCTCTTTAAAAAAATGAATGCTTCAACCTAGAACTCACAGTCACTTCCACGCACAACTCATTGTCAAGAACTAATTACATGGCCCCATCCTACCAGAAAGGGGTCAGGAAGTGCAATCTATCTAGTACCTGGAAAGTACGGCAGACTTATATGAATATCAGGGACTACCCGTAGGGATTCTTGTTGTTGATAATCATGCAGCTCACTCTCTCTCCTGCAGTTGGCATATACTCTCTACCCCTTGCCCCCAGAAAACAACCCAAGAAGTCTGTTCAGCTACAACATCAAGTTCAAATTTAACAATCTCTGGGTGATGCACAAATTTTCTCTACCAGTTTCAGATGTGGCTTGAGGTGGAGATCCATAAACTAAAAAGACAATCCATGTGCCCCCACACATCTAATGGAATAAGGATAGACTAAACCAGTTAAAGAAGAGGAAGAAGGGAAGACACCCCAAGGTAGTGATAACAATATCCCACTAGGCAAATGTGGCAGGACCTCTTGCCCTGGAGGAAGGGAATAACTTTGCTTAGGCCTCAATTCTGCCTTCTAGGAGGAGATCCTTAGGCATCTTTTGTGTTTTAAGCTGAGATTTTAGTGTTCTTGTTATAGCATAACCTAACCTAACGTGTCTTTGACTGATACAGAAAATGGAATCTAGAGAGGAATAATGATATTAAAAAACAAAACAAGGGCCTGGAGTGGTGGCTCAGTGGTTAAGGTGCTTGCCTGGCAAGCACGAGGACCGGAGTTCAAACCCCAGCACCACATATCCAACAAAGTGTCTGAGAAATGACAGTCACATGAAAAGCTAAATAAAGATTGCTTCTTTCTCTCTCTCACCCCTCTTTCTTAAAAAAAAAAAAAAAAAAAGCCAGGCACAGTGGCACATACCCATAATCCCAGCAGCTCAGGAGGCTGAGGAAGGAGGATCGCAAGTTCAAAGTCAGCCTCAGCAACTTAGCGAGGTCCTGAGTAACTTAGGGACACTCAGTCTCAAAATAAAAAATAAAAAGGGTGGAATGTGACTCAGTGACACCACTGAGTTCAAACCCTGGTACCAAATAGTAAAATAAAATAATAAAAAAAAAAATGTCAGGTGTGGTGGCACAGCCAGTAATACTGAGCTAGAGATTTAGGATAAAGAGAGAGAAATACTGAATCTTAAATGAAACACCCACAAGCCACTGAGATGCAAAAAGCACATATAAATCTTAAGCTACATGCCCTTGTAAAATGAGGGGAAACTGGTGCAAAATGTGCAGCTGCATCCTGGATCCACCCTGAGTCCGGCCCCTGATACACTTCTATAAATATTGGAACCTCAGCCCAAATCAAGACTGCTTCTCACTTTTTTTTCTTAGAGAGAGAAGGACAGTGAGAGAGAGAGACAGAATCATTTTTTATTGCGTTTTTCCATATGACTTTAGTTGCTTTGACCCTTAGTTGTGTACATGGGTGCTGGGGTTTGAACCCGTGTACTCGCGCATGCCAGGCAAGCGCCATAACCATCGAGCCACTGCTCCAGCCCCCACTATTTTTTTTAAGTGAGAGGGACAGTGAGAGATAGTTAATTTTATTTAGTTTTTCATGTGGTTTTTGTTGCTCGGACATTTCCTTGTGTATGTGGTGCTGGGGGTTGAACTTTCATACTCGCATATGCCAGGCAAGTGCTGTAACTGCTGAGCCACTCTCCAGCCCTTGCTTATCACTTCTGAGACACCCTGCATTCTCCCTTAAACATCATGTATCTATCTACCTTCCTAAATAAACCTGTCTATGCCTGTCTGGGTCCTGCTGAAATTCTTTCCGGTCATGCATGCCAAGGACCCCACTGGTCCTGAGTTGAGGTCACCCTGTCTTCTGGGAACTCCTCAGACCTGTCACTGGAGACATCTCTACTCCCATGACAATACTCAACAGATTAAGGCAGAACCATCACAAGTTCAAGGGCAGCCTCAACAAACTGGTGAAACTGTCTCAAAATAAAATAAAAAAGGGGTCGTGGACATATCTCAGTGGGAGAGTGGTTGCCTAACATGCATGAGGACCTGGGTACAATTCCCAGTCATAACAAGCAAAAAAAAAAAAAAAAAAAAAAAAAAAAAAAAAAAAAAAAAAAAAAAAGCAAAACAAAACACCCTAGTATGCATGACATTAACTTATGTGGAGGTCAGCAAAATGATCGCAACCGGAGGCTGGAAGGATAGCAGCCCGTTATGCAGTAGCAAAATATGTGGTAGAACTGTTGCCTGCAGTGACTTTATCTACAGGCTTGCAGATCTTAGAGAGAGGCAGGGAACAGAATTTTTAGTAGCATGAATACAGATTACTTTTTGTTGCCACTGACAACAAACTACTGGACAGAAGAGCCTTTTGTTGGCAGGACAGACTACAGGACAGGCACAGTGGTGCATGGCTGTAATCCCAGCTATTTGGGAGACTGAAGAAGAAGGATTGCAACTTCAAGGTCAGCCTAGGCTACTTGGTGAGACCCTATCTCAAAATTTTTTTTAATTTTTATTTTTGAACAACCATACAAATGTTTAACAAAATAAAATAAAATGTGTATAGTTTCTGGATACTAAATTTACCCCCAGGAGTGCCCCCCTGCCAATTTCCCACCTGTATCCCACCTTCCCTTACCCACAATATCTCTAAAAAAGTATTAGGCTGTACCTATCTCAAATTTTTTTAAAAAGAGGTTGTTGGGGATGTAGTCAGTGGTAGAGTGCCACTGGGTTCCATCCCCAGTACTGGGGGTAAAAAAACAAAAAGAGAGAGAGAGAAACTAGAAATATTTTTGGAGAAGGACAGGTACCAGAACATCTAACTGCCTGAAATGAGAGAGAAAAAAGGCCAACTACATTTTTTTTTTCGAAAGGAGAGAGGGACAATGAGAGAGAGAAAGAGAATCAATTTTATTTAGTTTTTCATGTGGCCTTTCTTGTTCTGACACTTCATAACCAAACTCACAGGGACTATTTACCATACTACCATAGGTAATAAATAAAACTGATGCCTAAACCACTGGCTTCTCAGGTAGTGGCATTTAAATTTAAGAACGCTCAGGAAGAAAAACTGGTTTAAGAGAGGACACCATGCTCCATTCCTTTTCTTTGGCAAAAACGAATCAAATTCATAAAATGACACATACAACCAGAAGGGAGTGTAAACAGGTGTATTAACAAGCAGAGTGAATACACTTGCACATGGGACAGGAAATGGACACAAGGGGGAAAACCAGCAGACCTGCCACTTATGAGTCAGGATCTAGTCACTTAGATCTGGGTGAGAGAGCAGACACAATCATTTGTGGGATGTGGACACCATCAGCTGACCTGATCAGAAATAAGCAGTCATTTTGCTGGCTAAAAGACACTGAAAAACACAGAAGAAAAGGCTCCTGGACTGGTAATATTCTTTCTACCAGAGACTCAAGGTGAGGGACTAGACGAAGGGATCATTTTCTTCTTTAGAAATAGAGGGTCAG